>OX451413.1:7020939-7303439 GCA_949629135.1 Eremobia ochroleuca | reverse complement strand
TTGGGAAAATCTGACAATTTCGGGTAACTTGATGTGCTGGCATCTGTACATACACAAACCAAAAAACTAACTAGACTTGACTTAAAAGCCTCAGTACCTACCAAATTAAATTCCCAAAAAAAAAAAATGTCAAACAGAACTTTAATTTAATACAATAGGTAATACATTGTTTTGAAACATTGGAAAGCTAAAAGTTCAAATGGTATTAGATTTTTATTTCTCTATTATGATTATTTTAAGTATATTTGTTGCCAATTTAGTTATTAACGCTGCCAAAGCCAATATAGAATACTGTGATAAGACAAAAACCTGCGAGAATGACATCGAAGTTAACAATGGCAAAAAGCAGATTTTTTACGATGTTAATCCTCCCGAAGGCTTTAATTTACGCAGGGACGTGTACATGAGGTTCGCGATAATGCTATTAGAAGCTCAAAAACGAGGTAAAGACAACTGGGAGCTAGTTTTACCTCCTTGGAGTAACCTCTTTCATTGGAAAAGTGACCGGCGAGTTCCGAAACCGTGGAGCCAATTTTTCGATATAGATTCCCTAAAATCGTACGCTCCAGTAGTGGAAATGCACGAAATATTCAGTAAAACTAAGAAAAAAGTGTTAGAAATTGACATTTTGTATGTGCTGGAAAATTATGAAGATGCTTTCGAAAATGGTGTCTTTGAGGAGAAGTGGAAGGTAGTGGGTGACTGCAGGCACAGCGGACAGTTCTGGGGCTACAATAACGTGACTGTTAAAGAAACCTTATGTGTCAAGTTTCAAGGCAAAAACTCGAAACTTTGGGAGTTGGTGTCATTGCATCCCCACAGCAATAACATCATGTTTTCTCACGGGGAGATTCCTCTTCACGACAGCTACGGCACCAAAACTTATTGGGACTGTCGAAAGAGCATGAAATTTAACAAAAAACTTGTCAAAATTGCCAAAAAGTATGTATCGCAATATTTAAATTGTAAATCGGATAAATGTAACACCTATTTAAGCGTTCATTGGAGAAGACAAGACTTTGCCCGCAGCCGCGGCAATGACGTCCCATCAATATCAGGAACCGTAAAACAGCTCCATGATACACTAAAAAAACTATCCAACATCAAAAAAGTTTTTATTGCAACTGATGCGTCTATGTCTGAATTGAATAAACTCGAAAACGAATTGATTGGTCTTGGGTATGAAATACACTTTTTCTTGCCGAGTCCGTCAATAATAGACGAGTTTGGGGATGGCGGAATAGCAATAATTGATCAAATCATTTGCTCGCATGCGGCCCATTTCATCGGAACTCATGAAAGCACATTCACATACAGAATTCAAGAAGAGAGGGAGATATTGGGCTTTGACAGCAGAACCACATTTAACAGGCTGTGTCCAGACACAGGGCATTGCGAACGAGTCTCAAAATGGACGATAGTTAACTAATCATTGATAATATTGTCCCAAATATTATAATTTTCATGTTTAGTGCCAGTAAATACCTATATAGAATACTAGCTCTGAAATTATCCCGCGGGAATGACATCAACATAGTTGGGAAAAGGCTTGGTAGATGATGATGATGATGATAATGAATGACTACCAGGGTAAAAGGAATCCTATGTGTTAAAAATTTATCTAACTTTATCGATGAAGTATTGAAACTATGGAGTTCACGCTGTGTGAGCATGCGTGTTCCTTTGCCACCCGTTCGATGTCCACCGCACAGTATACAGTGTGTCCGGACATGGACTAGCGATATTCTAAATACTTAAATATAAGCTATTTTAAAGTACTATTACACTATAGGCTTGGGTCCAATACACTTCCCCGCTATGTGGCAGCCATTTTGTTTTTTTTGTTGAAATATGCTCTATGCGAGTACAAAAAAAATCATATATCTCAAAGTTTTAGTCATACTGAGATAAAAATAGGCTTATTCGGAAGGCAATAATATTGTCTACCGTCTGCATTACAAAGCAATGTGTTCACAATTCCATAACTTTTGAAAAAAAATGTGAAAGTCGAAAAAAAAATCAAAAAATTATGCAATTCAACCAATAATGGTTAATTACTACAAAAACAACCCCGAGAACTTTTTTATTTTTTATACTAGATCGACAGTTTTTGAGCTACGCTACAATGCAACATAAAATTCACAACTGTATGTTTAATACTTTAAGAGTTATTGTTGTTTGAACATAGCGTATGCGCAAGCACAAAACGTCTTTGTTAACCGCCAGAGTGTCATTTATGGCATTCACTGTATTCCATCTGAGAGCAGGCGAGAAATACTGTTCGTTACTACCGTGAGTAAGCGAGATAGAACGTATTAGTCCACTACCTGAAACAAAATCAGTTTTAAGGACAAATTATTAGTTGGGTTAGTTTAGTTGTCCCTCGCCCTGCGTTGTGATCGCTATCGCTACTTTCACTTACCGTCCGTGCTGTTTACGTGCTGCGTTAGTGTTTTGTATTTAAAAGTGTGATAAAGTATGGCACAGCGTCAATATTCATCGCAACATATTGCTGACATACACTTTGTGTATGGCTTTTGCAATGGAAGTGCAAATTTGGCTGTACAAGAATATCGACGAAGGTACCCTAACAGGCCTACACCGAGTCGCCAAACTTTTATCGACGTGCATTCAAGATTAGCGGAAAGAGGTATTCAAAGAGCTGTTAATGAACGCAATCGCTTGGTATCGCCCGAAGATGAAGAAGAAGTGCTTAGACTAATAACCAATGATCCTAGACTAAGCGTTAGACGGATTTCAGTGCAACTTCGAATGTCTAAGTGGCATGTATGTAGAATTTTGAAAAGAGAAGGGTTACACCCTTATCATTTTCGACGGGTTCAAGACGTGATCGAACCAGATTTTGCTGCGAGATCTGTGTTTTGTTCGTGGATAAATAGAAATTTGAGACAGAACCGTAATTTTTTACAAAGAATACTGTGGACTGATGAAGCCAAATTTACAAGAGCTGGGATTACAAACCACAGAAACGACCATCTCTGGTGCTCCGCAAATCCAAGGGCGGTGCGCCCAAGCTCATTTCAACATGAATTCTCAGTAAATGTGTGGGCCGGCATAATCAACGATAGGCTGATAGGGCCATTGGAATTGCCACCTACATTAAACGGCGCTAGATTTTTAGAATTCTTACAGACACAGTTTGCGGACAGCCTCATGGACCTACCTCTATCATACCGTCGGCGTATGTGGTTCCAGCTCGATGGTGCACCCGCGCATTTTTCTCGAGCAGTGAGAGAATATTTAAATAATAATCTACAGCCGTGGATCGGTCGTGGTGGTGTAGTAGCGTGGCCGCCTCGCTCACCCGATTTGACACCCTTGGATTATTTTTTGTGGGGTCATATGAAACAAAAAGTATACGCTACAGTTCCAAATACCAGGGAAGAACTCGTCGCAAAAATTATGGCAGCCGCCGAAGAAATTAGATCCGATTTGGATTTAATTAGGCGCTCATCAACCCAGGTGGCACAGAGAGCCGTAGTGTGTCTACAAGCTGGAGGTGGCCACTTTGAGCAACTGCTTTAGATATTTTAATCTTCATTTAATATTGGAAAAAACATTAAATAAAATTCAATATGAATGTTATGTTTTTTTAATGATTTCCTGTTTAGGGTTCCGACAAAGGCCTTTTGTGCTTGCGCATACGCTATGTTCATACAACAATAACTCTTAAAGTATTAGACATACAGTTGTGAATTTTATGTTGTATTGTAGCTTAGCTCAAAAACTGTCGATCTAGTATAAAAAATAAAAAAGCTCTCGGGGTTGTTTTTGTAGTAATTAACAATTATTGGTTGAATTGCATAATTTTTTGTTTTTTTTTTCGACTTTCACATTTTTTTTCAAAAGTTATGGAATTGTGAACATATTGCTTTGTAGTGCAGACGGTAGACAATATTATTGCCTTTCGAATAAGCCTATTTTTATCTCAGTATGACTAAAACTTTGAGATATATGATTTTTTTTGTACTCGCATAGAGCATACTTCAACAAAAAAAACAAAATGGCTGCCACATAGCGGGGAAGTATATTGGACCTAAGCCTATAGTGTAATTGTACTTTAAAATAGCTTATATTTAAGTATTTAGAATATCGCTAGTCCATGTCCGGACACACTGTATATGGAAAGCAGCACATGGAAGTAATTTTTTGCTCCATAGGTGTATTTGTTGTGTGGCATTCCATTAGGCCATATTCATCCATATTAGCCATAGAACCGATGACCGTTGGGGTAGACATGTTCTTTAGTGGTAAACGTAAGGTGGGACACCCTCGAGCTATGTGGAGCGACGATCTTCGCAGGATGGCTGGTAGCAGCTGGATGAGAGTTGCCGAAAACCGAGTTGAATGGCATGCAATAGGAGAGGCCTATGTCCAGCGGTGAACTGCTGTAGGCAGATGATGATGATCATGTTCCAGTAGGAGGACAAATAAATAAAGGTGTGCCACAGTGTCCTAGGATGGGTTAATTAAGGAGTCGACAATTATGCATACATACAGACGCCAGCACATCAAGCTACCTGAAAATGTCAAATATTCCCAATGAACTTTGAACGTAATAAAAAAGTTGAAAATTTATTAAAGACATTGACAGATTGTAGTAGCTTGGTGTGCTGGCGTCTGTACCTTTTTTTTTCGTATAATTTGTGATAAAATTTATCTATAAGGTCAAGTAAAATAAGTAGATATTTTGTAAGGCGTGCTGAACACGTTTCCAGCTCCCGTCGATCAGCAAACTTCGTTCGGCGAATTGGAATGTGACCATAGCTATTCAAAACAGTTCAATACGCTTCCGTGCTGAATCGAACATCAATCAATGATAGTAACAAAAGAGTCCTCCAAATGTTCGCCACAAATCCAAAACCCGAAAATTTGGTCAGTTCATATCAAACAGACGACCACCATTATTCCGACAGTTATTTGCTGTTGGGAGCAAGGCAAATTAGTATTCGAATGGTTTTGAATAGCCGCACGCTGTGTGATTTAAGCAGAAGCGAACAAGTGCGTGCGCGCCTCATTTAAAAATGTATAGACGCCAGCACCAAGCTACTACAATCTGTCAGATTTCTTTAACCCTTAAACAAACGCGAGCCGGTATGCATTTTTTTTTAAAGGTTGCATTGTATTTTAGGTAATTGAGGGTCACTGATTTCATATTTTAAAACAAAATTTAAAAAAGAATAGGGGATGGGGTAGTTTTTCTGGTGGTAAATAATTTACCATTATCCGTTCATGACTACAAAATTTTTGATGTTGGTGGTGAAATTGTTACCATTGTCCGTTACGGTTTAATTTTCGTTTCTTGACTAGTGACTTCCTCTTGGTTCTACTTATAATAGTTATTTTATATTTTGGAAATGAAACATTTTATTTTTTTAATAATCTTTTATTAGTATTGCATATTACCTATCTTATAGTATTGCTGATATTAATGGTATTCTTACAATCTATAAATCTTATAATATAATTTTTATATAGATAATCTGATATTTTTCAAAGTGGGATCGGACAAGGGTCAGATATTTACCACATATTTGAAACATCTAAATTATATGAATAAGTCAATTGCAAATGCTGCTAACACGTGATATTAGTCAAAATATGATATAGTTTTGGAATTTGCGTCGAAAAAGTACTTACCAGATACCACAACAAAACCGTTGAGTCAACTTTGACATTACCTTACAGTGACAAATGACGTTGACAGGTTGTCAAATGAAATAAAATAGATAAACAAATTATTATAGATTATAAATATGTGATATTTATACCTTTAGTGTTACCGTATTAAAAGTTAGAGTGCATTATTTAAAAAAACACGATGTGGTAATATATATACCTTTATTTGAATAAGGCTTAATAGATTTTCAACTTTATCGCTAAAGCATAAGGTTCAAAGTTGATTGGGAAAATCTGACAGTTTCGGGTAGCTTGATGTGCTGGCGTCTGTCCCATAAATACCAAAGGTTTATTTTTATAAATTATTTTAGTTTCTTAGTTATTACTGGTGCCGATTCCCCTCGACAGGACTAAACTAATATTTATCTTGTCCTTTTTATAACGAAATAGAAAGAAAAAGATGCACTGAACTTTAGTTTCGTCTGTGAACAAGGCAATCGGCGCCACTGTGTTTTTTTTTTACTCACTCATCAGTAGTCTAATGTCAGCATCCTTTCCGTCTTTTTTTTTCTCCTGAAACTTGTTTTAAAATAACATTTATGTATCTTGATATACGTTTTGTTAAAACAAGAAATTTCACGTGGACGAATATGCAAGCAGAAGTAAGTGTAAAAATAAAACAATTTCTATTATTTTGGAATGTTTATTTTTGTAGGAATTTCTTCAAAATATTACCTTTTTTTTTTTCATGACGCCAGCACATCAAGCTTCTCGAAACTGTCATCCGAGTCAACTTTGAACCTTATATTTTAGCGATAAAGTTGAAAATCTAATAAAGAGATTTGACAGCTTGTAGTAGCTTGATGTGCTGGCGTCTGTACATAAATGTTACACACATTGATAAATGATTATGATATTTTGGACACCACTGAATCTACATATTTACTTTCTAGTTTTCAAAAGACTATTCTGTTAGACTGTTTTATTAAGATGTTAAATACACGATTTTCAAGACGACAGCAATAAAAGGATTCTATAAACCTAAGGGCAAATTCACATTTACAATTCAATTCGTCACATTAATTTTGCTATAATTTTCATTCGTAATGGTGGGTCCACACGATACAGACTTTCATACAGACTTCTATAGAATTTTGTCGGTGCAACTAAGCAGTACAGACAAATGTCGGTGTGATAAAAAGTCGCACAGACAAAATTCTATAGAAGTCTGTATCGTGTGGACCCACTATAACACTGACCGTTGATGTCTAGAGCGTTGCTCGAAAAAGTGACCAATCAGTCGCTGCATAACTACAGATCATTCACACTTATTTTATCTCTGATATTGCATCACTGGCAAATTCACAGTGATCCCAATAGTAGTTGTTACAACAAGGTTGCTGTTGGCTTGTTGCAACTGACAAGTCTGTCAAAACCACGGTTATCTTTAGAGCCAGCGCAGACGACGGACATTTGTCCGCGGACTTTTTCGTCCGCCAAAATAGAGCGCTTACAACTGCATCAACGCACACGAGGGACTAAAAATACCACGGACAAAAAGTCCGCCTCGTGTGCGTTACTTGATGCAGTTCTAAGCGCTCTATATTGGCGGACAAAAAAGTCCGCGGACAATATTGTCCGTCGTCTGCGCTGGCCCTTATTATATTGAAAATGCGTTTGCTATTTTTCTTTGTCTGTCCAAATCACAGTGACCTATATTTTCGTTACAACAAGGTTCCTGCCACTGACAAGTCTGTCAAACTGACAGTGATCTTTATTTTATATGCTGCTGCTGTCAGAGGTGGTAAAATAATTGTGAGAGGACTATAACTTGACACTTGTTCGGGCACCAAGCATCAGAGTGGCCCACAGAGCACGGAATTGCCCAGAGACGGCAGTACTAACAAAATTCGTGACGGCGAAACTTCTGTCATGGATCGCTTTCAGTCGTCAGTTTGTATACGTCATTGGTGTCGAATGGACAGAATAAGGAACGAGTACTCATAGCACAGTAAGCTCTGCTTAGTTTGGGACTAGATGCCGTTGTGTGAAAGTTGTGGAATTTTGTACTGAATTTGGTATGTCATGGATATCCACAACTATTTACAAAGTCAAAATGTTAAATTCTATTCAATAACTACTTTTATTATGTTTTTAATGAAAATTGTACAAAGAACTATTTTAAAGTGATCGCATTATAAATCGTGCTTTTAGGGGGAGCGCACACTACGACTTTTAATCGCGCGATTATTTGTCGCAGAAATCCAACGGTATTGGTTTAACTGGCAGCGAGAATGTCGCCGCTATTTACCATACCAATACCTACGTTGGATTTTTGCGCGATTAAAAGTCGCAGTGCGCGCTCGCTGTTACAAGTAGTGCTGATTATTATTTTGATCTAAAAATACCTATGGTCTACTTTTAGGAAAAGCAAAAAAAAAAAAGAACGAAGTTCCTTATCTCACGTTATACTCAACATATTTGGCGAATGACCGCCACGACGCTTGCTTTATTAAATAACAGGCTTAATTAAATAAATCAAAGCATACATAGATGGAATTCGGGGCTTCTGGCTAAGTAACAACAGCTGCACGGGCCGATCGAACAGGCCAAGCTACGCTTGCCGCGGTTGGTCCGTGGATGAGTGACCATCTTCAAATACCGAGACCCCCTCCGTGGCTCGGAAAGCACGTTAAGCCGTTGGTCCCGGCTGTCATTCGTGGATCTTTATCAGTCGTTACGGGTCGTCAGTAGCCCGGAAGTCTGACAACTAATCTTACCAAGGGGTATCGTAATACCCAGTAACTGGGTTGTGGAGGTCAGATAGGCAGTCGTTCCATGTAAAATACTGATATTCCCTTAATTCCATCTAAGTATGCTTTAATTTATTTCATTACATACGCTTGTTATTTAATACATCATATACTGCGAAAGGAAGTTCGTTACAACCGGGTGTTCCACGGCACCTCCCGACATTATTACTTTTTATTTGACAAAACAGGTTATAATAATAATAAAAAAAAAAACGTGAATTATTCTCATACTAAAAGATATTTTACTACAAAATTATTTTTTATCATTTAATGATACTTTGTCTTATAGCTAAATAATTATCACAATTTAAATGAAAACAAATAGATATCACGTACAGTACTACAAGGATCTTTTGAAGCTTTAAGGCGCGGTAAGAAGCAAATTTTTAGGTAATTGACAATAGCGCATCGTGGCAACAAATAAACATCAAAACAGCGATGCAATTGACGTTAGTATTGTATACAATCAAGTATTTTCTAACTGAACAGCCAGCTGTGCTGCTGGGGAGTTTGTTGCGCAACTTCTTCCCAGCGATAGCACTAAGAAGTGGTGAAGGGTGGGCGTTTTGGGGGGACTGTCTTTTGTAATTTTGACGTTCGAAAAGTGCTTGATTTTTTAAATAAATGATATTTGATTTTGATTTTGTTGGTTCAATCGAATTACTACTAAAATAAAAGTAATTTTGCCGTATTAATTAAATAAAATAAAAAAAATAAATGCATGGCTCAGTGGAATAGATTTAGGTATTTTTTTAGTTGATTGAATTCCCTTTATTATCATTACATAAAATATGATAGTTTACGCTGAAAATTTTGAGAATTATCGACGATTTTTTTTTTTGATCTCTGTTTTAAAATGTTTTTAAATATGTCTTTTCTTTGAACATTTGACAACCCTAACTGTGCGACAAAAAAAAACTGAGCATTTTACGGCGTCTTACGTTTGGGCAGCGCCTTAATGTACACACGTGAGCGTTGTCGGTAAGCACCTGTGTTTTGTGAAATAAACATAACATAGAATCACCCCTGTAATCCCGGAGGGGTTAAACTGGCGTAGCTATAGTTCAGGCGTGACAATAGCAAACTATGACAAGTATCATCTCAAACCGCTTGCGCAACCGCAACAGTACATTTATATAGGGTGACTGGTAATTAGTGACCGATACTTAAACACATGATTCTACTCATGACAACAAACAACTTTTACTATCGGACCAAATTCGAAATCGCGAAGAAAAAGTCAGCTGCTCCCTACATTTTGACGAGTCGTACGAACATAAATGTAGGGAACAGCTGATTTTTTTTTCGCGACAAGAGTGCTACGAAGAAAAAGAAGCGCCCCCATGCGAACTGGAGCTTACTGCTACGCAATAAAGGCGCTGTCGAAGTTAAACTGTTACCATGACATGCAGTTGACTGTACCTACATACTTCGTTATGGTCGAAATATTATGACCAGAAATGTTTGTATCTGTTAAACAAATTGATTTTCCGTATACTAAAATCACAACTGTCATTTTTTTACATTTGTTTGGAATGACACCAACACAATATACGTTAAAGATACTTGACGTAAGGTGTCAGTTTGTTTAATTTTCCTGAGTGTACATGTATTTAAAATATTACAACTAAAAAGTACACAAATAATAATAAATACACCAATATAAGTACAACAACCTCTTCTCTCTCTTTGTAAAACAGCCTGCAAATTGTTGTTAATTTACCGATATACAATAATAATCATTTGTTAAATAACACATTTTAAGTAAAATATAAAAGAAAAGCAATTTAACAAAATTAAATAAATTAACTTAAAAACGTTTAAGTAGAATATAATTGAGCTATTTATTAATAAAATGATTTATTACGTTCAAATAAGTCATTAAATAATGGTAAAACAAATTAAATTATTTAATTATAAAATTAAAAAAAAACAACTCACTAAAATAAATTATTAAATTATTTGAACAGGAACTGTTAAAAATTAAAATTAATTTATAAAAATAAGAACTATATTATTCAGCATGCTTTTTTTACCGTCTCCAAATTTTCACAGGGTGTTCCACCCATGAATATGAATAACTTTCACTATGTAACCAACTCTGAGATCACGAAAAAAAATCAGCTGTTTCATACATTTTGGTCAAGTAGGTATTGAACTTTTAGGTTTAAAGATACTTTATTTATTCTAAAAAAACATACATTGCTCACTTAGCGAATAAATACATAACTAAGGTAAGGTATAGTCCAGTAGTTAATACTTTTGTTTACTTCATGTAGGTAAGTACGATGTCGACATATTATTGTGTGAAAGACTAGAATAATTCGTTAATTTAATAGTTTTGTGTTGTTTGTGACGTACTGTTTCAGTTTAGCTTTAAATAAATTGAAAGAAGATGTGCTCCTAATATCTGCCGGTAGATTGTTAGAAAGTTGAACACCTTCGTACTTTACTTCACTTTTGTATTAAACAGATGATTTAGTTTTCGTGATTTCAGAGTTGGTCCCATAGTGAAAGTTGTTCATATTCATGAGTAGAACACCCTGTAAAAATTTGGAGCCTAAATAAAAAAAACATCCAGTATAATATTAAAATTCGGTAACTAAATGACTAAGTATACGTATGGTTAGAAACAATATCACATTCGAAAAATTATATGGACCCGCACAGCTATTCACAACCACTCGATACGCTTCCGCACAGTATCGAACATCAATCGATGTTATCGTAGGAGTGCTCTAAACGCTGTTCACAAGTCCAAAACCCGAAAATTTTGTCAGTTTCATTCCAAGAATAAAATTGACGTTTGACAGTTTTTGTATGAAATAAATGTCAAAATTTCAAAATTATTCCTTGAAAAATTTTTCAGATTGAAAAATCAGCCATTAAGGTTGCTATTGGATTGCTACTATTGACAAGGGTGTCAAACCACAGTGATCTTTATTCCCGTTACAATGGGGTTGATATTGGGTGGCCTGACAAATGTGCCTTTGACAAATCTGTCAAATCACAGTGATCTTTATCATCGTTGTAATAAGGTTGTAATAAGGTTGCTATTAGGTTGCTGCTATCAGAAGTATAACTGTGAACGGGTTGTAAAATAAAATGCTACCGCAGAGTGCTACAAGGAACTTTAAGGCGCTTCAATGACATTGACAAGGGGGCGCTGTTGGTAAGCATTTGTGAAATCGTTTTGAAAAAACAAGATGGCGACTTTAGTTCCGATTTTGGCCACGCGCCAAAAGATCCTAGTAAAACTATACAGGATCAATATCTAATCACGACAAAATAAAAAAATGTTTTGGTTTTTGGGTCAACGATCGCTGCCTCTGTTGGTGTTGTTTGAAGTACAACGTTACGTTATGTATTGATGATTTTTATGATTATAATTCTATAAATAAATATTTGTTCCGGCCGCGAATCACATTTCGATCAAACATACAACCTGATTTAACCTGCAAATTGCAAAAAAACGTAACAAAGTTGAATTTCGCGGTATCCTAACGCGTTCGCCTTTATCTAGCCGCCATCTCCTCTCAGCGACAATCAATGTCAAAGACTTGTCAAAAAAATATGAAAATATACGAGATATTTTTGACAGATTGAGACTTGACATGAGAGATTAGAATACGAACATTCTTAAAACTACAGGAAATGCCCATCTGGTATTTCGTCCAAAAAAAAAGGTTTCTTCCTTTATAAACCTGGAATTTCCTTTAAAAACCTGCACCTTAATTGCGTAAAACACTCGATCACAATCCGCGAGTTTTGAAGGACATTGCTAATCCATTGCTTCAAATGTTCCAAAAATTCGTCTCCTCAACAACGTAAATAACGCAATGAATGTTGTTGAACTGTCAAAATGAAACCCGTTGCGATCAATTGTGAGTTACGCAATTACCCTGCTGGTATTATCATTTAAAAACCTGATATTTTAACAGAATATAGTATTTATATCCACTTGTCGTCTTTCTTTCCGTTCAACAATGGCGTGGATTCCTCTTTTGTATCCTTAACTGGGCTATCTGGTTTCCCGTTGAAGAATTTAGCTGTGTTAACGCAGGAAACGATGTACGGAATACCAGCCAGGTCTGATGAGAGAGGGTTGTAGTACTGGCGATAGCAGAAGATTGCCACGGAGTAACCCAGGATGGATCCGACCAGGATATCTGAAAAAACAAAAAAAGCGTTTAACAACGTGATCCTGGGTTGTATTTTCCGTGGTTGGCAGAGGGAGAAAAGAACAGTTTATTAAATTGGCTGCCAACTGAAATTGTTTTTATTTATTTATTTATTGGTCTATCTACAATTGTTACACTTTTAAATCTAATAATACGAGCTAAAATACACACCAAGTGTACAATATGAATGCGAAATTGTGTGTGAAATTGTTCGTTTAATCAAATCACAACTGTCATTATTTGACAGTTGTATGAAATGGCACACGGAAAATTGACGTAGGGTGTCATTTTTTGTTCACCGAAATAAAAAATTGCAACTTTGTGAAAATACCTACACATCAAAAGTGTGTAGGGATCACAGACATTAAATTCTTTTACATAACAATAGAAGGGGCATAGCGAACAAAATCGTCGTCCGATATATTTGTTCTAGTGGTCAAAAGTCGCTCAGTATAGTGTGATACGCCTGTGTGTCAAGTCGCGTTCCTGACCACCAAAAGTAAAATATTTTCTAAGAAAATATGCGCATTACGATATTGCTGGACTTAACTTCGGTTTATTTTCTTATGAATTATTTATATTTACTTAGTAATTAGAATCAAATAATTTTCATAAATAGACCTAGAAGATTTGCTAATATTGTAATAAGCGCCCTCTATTTCTGGGTAGCTTTATTAATGCCTTGTAGAGATGTGTTGTGTACCGTGCCAATGATGATGACACATACCTTGCCAATGATGATGACACATACCTTGCCAATGATGATGACACATACCTTACCAATGATGATGACACATACCTTGCCAATGATGATGAAACATACCTTGCCAATGATGATGACACATACCTTGCCAATGATGATGACACATACCTTGCCAATGATGATGACACTTACCTTGCCAATGATGACGACACATACCTTGCCAATGATGATGATAGATACCTTGCTAATGATGATGACACATACCTTGCTAATGATGATGACACATACCTTGCCAATGATGATGACACATACCTTGCCAATGATGATGACACATACCTTGCCAATGATGATGACACTTACCTTGCCAATGATGACGACACATACCTTGCCAATGATGATGATAGATACCTTGCTAATGATGATGACACATACCTTGCCAAAGATGATGATAGATACCTTGCCAATGATGATGACACATACCTTGCCAATGATGATGACACATACCTTGCCAATGATGATGACACATACCTTGCCAATGATGATGACACTTACCTTGCCAATGATGACGACACATACCTTGCCAATGATGATGATAGATACCTTGCTAATGATGATGACACATACCTTGCTAATGATGATGACACATACCTTGCCAATGATGATGACACATACCTTGCCAATGATGATGACACATACCTTGCCAATGATGATGACACTTACCTTGCCAATGATGACGACACATACCTTGCCAATGATGATGATAGATACCTTGCTAATGATGATGACACATACCTTGCCAATGATGATGATAGATACCTTGCCAATGATGATGACACATACCTTGCCAATGATGATGACACATACCTTGCCAATGATGATGACACATACCTCGCCAATGATGATGACACATACCTTGCCAATGATGATGACACATACCTTGCCAATGATGACGACACATACCTTGCCAATGATGATGATAATCGCAGCTCCTGGACAAGGCAATGCTGCCCGCTATCAGAAGAGGCATGAGGCATCCGACCACACGCAGACCGCTGCCTCTGCGCCGAGACAACACGCCGAGCCGGCCGCAGAGCCAAGCTGACGCCACTCCCAGTGAACAGAAGGACACTGGAAGATATTAAACAGTGTGGTTTATCTATGAATGATACTGAAACTCAAAGCATTATTGGCGCCGATTGCCTTGTTCACAAACTAAACTAAATTTAAGTTCAGTGCATATTTTTCTTTCTATTTCATTAATAAAACGACAGAAGATAAATATTAGTGTAGTCCTGACAAATTAAGATACTCCATAGACAAGTTTTGACGTGATTAAAAACTCCTAACTGACAAAGTCACAAATTTACACAAACTGAAACAAAACGTTCAAAATAGACACGTTTGTTTAGTTGGGGAGGTACATATTTACACATTTTAATTTAATGCTGTTGCAACTAAAAATACACTTAGGCGATTTCACTAAAACATGCGAATAACGCCTTTAAATTCAAAATGAAAAAAAAAAGTGGATTTCTCAAAAAAAATGTCAGTTAAGAGGTAGAAGTGCCAATACCTCCTAACTGACATTTTTTTTGAGAAATTCACTTTTTTTTTCATTTTGAATTCCGTCGAAATCATAAGTGAAGTGAGCACTTAATAGTGTTAATCCCTAGCGAATGACAGCTCACTCCACGCTCACTTCATCCAAGCTTTCACGGTGAGATGGTTACAGAATCGCACGGCAGGTGCTGACTAATTTGACGGGACTAAACTAATATTTATGTTCTGTCCTCTTCTCTTCTCTCTATTATTTCAGCCGAAAGACGTCCACTGTTGGACATTCGCCTTCCCCAAGCACCGCCAGTTCGATCGGTTCTGTGCTTCCTGCATCCAGCGGATTCCTGCGGCCTTCACCAGGTCATCGGTCCACGTTGTGGGAGGCTTTCCAACGCTATATTTTCCGGTACGCGGTCGCCACTCCAGAACCTTTCGGCCCAATTCGCCATCTGTTCTTCTGGCAATGTGCCTTGCCCACTGCCACTTAAGTTTAGCAATTCTGCGAGCTATGGCGATTACTTTGGCTCCCCTACGGATCTCTTTAGCTTCATTATCGACGGCACGGTTGGCGCAGTGGTTAAGCGATTGACTGCTGCGCTGCGTGTCGCGGGTTCGATTCCCGCACGGAACAAATATTTGTATGACCTACATGTATTTGTTCCGAGTCTGGGTGTTTTTCTATCTATTATATGTATGTATTTACAAAAAAAAAAAATGTATATAAGTAGTTTATCAGCCATCTTGTTACCATAACACAAGCATTAGGTTGCTTAGCTTGGGACAAATGGTGCTGTGTGAAATGTCCAGGGATTTATTATTATTATTATTATTATTATACAACGTGTAACGTTAAATGCGCAAAACCTCAAACACCCCAACTGATTTTTAATTCAATTGATCTATTTCACAGAGAAAATAAATCATTAAAAAAAATTGTAAAGGTTTTATATGCTGTTTTAATTTTACTGGCCATTCTGATCGTTTCTTGCGTCTGCGACGACGCTTAACCGAGGGAGGAGTCGTCACCGGGCCGCTGCGCCGCGCTGACATTGGCTTGCTTGACCTATTAATAAATAGACACGGCAACGTTTTTAATGAAGATTTTTTGAAAAATGTGACCTATATTAAAAAGTGGTTCAATTAATTCTGCTCGTTGTTCTGATCAAACTATTTTCAGGTTTTGCGCATTTAACGTTACACGTTGTATAGGGTGACTGGTAATTAGTGATCGATACTTAAACACATGATTCTACTCATGACAACAAACAACTTATACTATCGGACCAAACCTGAAATCGCGAAAAAAATCAGCTGTTCCCTACATTTATGTTCGTACGAGTCGTCAAAATGTAGGGAACAGCTGATTTTTTTTTTCGCGATTTCAGGTTTGGTCCCATAGTAAAAGTTGTTTGTTGTCATGAGTAGAATCATGTGTTTAAGTATCGATCACTAATTTACCAGTCACCCTATATTAGTATAGATAATTATAAAATCAAAATCAAAAGTCATTTATTCAAACTAGGCTGAGAATCAGCACTTTTCGAACGTCAATATTACAAAAGACAGTCCCCCCAAAACGCCCGCCCTTCACCACTTCCTAGTGCTTTCGCTGGGAAGAAGTAGCGGAACAAACTCCCCAGCATAGTTACTTACGACTGCTATGTCCGCTTGGAAACGACTTCCGGCCCTCCATGATTTCATTGGGATCTCCTGTGCACTGAAGGTATTTAGTTTCCACCCCGTCAGGGAAGCAGCGGTAGAAGAAATCGGGTCTCGGTCGCCCTGAAAAGTTGTTTAAAAACCGTTTTTAACCGTTTTCTTTTATTAGCTTCACTTGTAACCAAGTAACTAACAAACAACTTATAGTTTTAAGGCATTTAAATAAATAAATAAATAAACTTAATACTCGTAAAATCTTAGAAGTCAATTTTAATGTACAGATGCCAGCACACCAAGCTACTACAATCTGTCAAATTACTTTAATAGATTTTCAACTTTATCACTAAAGCATTAGGTTCAAAGTTGATTGGGAAAATTTTACAGTTTCGGGTAGCTTGATGTGCTGGCGTCTGTACCTTTTGTGCGAAATGTTTAAATAAATAAATAATGAATACGTACCAGCCATCAGTTTGATCATGTCTGTCAGAACTCCATTTATCCCAAGAGCTAGGGACCAGGACAGGAGGATCTGAAAAAATTAAACGTCATAAAAATCCATACTTAATGGCGCCGAATGCCTTGTTCACAAACTAAACTAAATTTAAGTTCAGTGTATCTTTTTCTTTTTATTTCATTAAGAAAAGGACAGAAGATAAATATTAGTTTAGACATGTCGTAGTCGGCGCCTGACGTAAATTGACGTATTTCTAGTAGCCAATTTTTTAGTCACGTCTAAACTTGTCAATGGAGTATTTTAATTTGAGAGGACTAAACTAATATTTATCTTCTGTCCTTTTCTTAATGAAATAGAAAGAAAAAGATGTACTGAACTTAAATTTAGTTTAGTTTGTGAACTATAGAATCGGCGCCAATATTATACTAATTATACTTTTCCCAACTATGTTGTGGTCGGCTTCCGGTCTAACCAGATGCAGCTGAATACCAGTATTTTACATGGAGCGACTGCCTATCTGACCTCCACAACCTAGCTTCTGGATAATAAAATACCCCTTTGTAAGACTGGCTGTCAGACTTTTGGTCTACTACCCGTAACAACTGTCAAAAATCTATGAATGACAGCCTGGAAAAACGGTTTAATGAGACATGTTATACAACGTGTAACATTAAATGCGCAAAACCTGAAAATAGTTTGATCAGAATAACGAGCAGAATTAACTGAACCACTTTTTAATATAGGTCGCATTTTTCAAAAAATCTTCATTAAAAACGTTGCCGTGTCTATTTATTAATAGGTCAAGCAAGCCAATGTCAGCGCGGCGCAGCGGCCCGGTGACGACTCCTCCCTCGATAAAGCGTCGTCGCAGACGCAAGAAACGATCAGAATGGCCAGTAAAACTAAAACAGCACATAAAACCTTTACAATTTTTTTAATGATTTATTTTCTTTGTGAAATAGGTCAATTGAATTAAAAATCAGTTGGGGTGTCTGAGGTTTTGCGCATTCAATGTTACACGTTGTAGACGGTCACCCATCCCCGAACCGACCGGGGCAAGCGTAGCTTAACCTTCGATCGACTCGTGCAGCTGTTATTATATTTCTTTTTATTTTTTTAAATGTTAATTTAATAGGTATCTTTCAGTAATAAGCTTCACATGCCATACTAAGGCTAAATAAATAAGACCAAAGAACAAATAATATAACATGTGGGACCACCGATTGTATTTACTCTATTTAAATGTGAATAAATGAATTTGAATTTTGAATTTTAGCCACGAGCGCCCCCAAATGAACACTCTATTAACCGTTTAATGCACAATAAAGTCATTAATTTTTTTTGAGAATGTGATAGCTGTGAGTTTCTGAACGCACCTCTTTTTGTCAAAACAATATATACTGGGTGTCCGGAAAGTCATGGATTACCTTTTACCTGCTGATGGGACACATTGGATCTACCAATAAAAAAAAATTACCATAGTAAAAGTCTTATGGTTTCAGAGTTTTGTGATGTTTAATGAAATTTTGGAAAATCTCTACCTTTGATCAGTTTTTTCCATGCTATTTCTATGAATGAAAACTTTTTCGAGTACAGGTTTTTTTTTATTTTCATCTTAAATCATCCTAGTGTAGATTGAATACAAGAAAGTTACAGATATCATCTTTTAAATACCTAAAATTTAGGTTCAAACTTAAAATTTTCAGCAAAAAAAACTTTACCTTATTTTTGATCAGCCCTGGTGAAAAAAAAAAATATTGGTAAGTAGGTCATTTTTTTTTTTATTGGTAGATCTCAATGTGGCCCATCAGCAGGTAAAAGATAATCCATGACTTTTCGGACACCCCGCATACTCTATGAATATTAATATTATTATATAATTATAATATATTTATTTTTTCTAAATTCTATAGATTCCGCAATACGATATAATAAATCCTGCATTTAAGGGTTAAATGAAAATACTCTCTTACCTCAAAAGCATCATTGCAATCATTACAGACCGCCCAAGCCATTAGTGACAGTACGCAAGGTACTAACAGGACTGTAGTCCAGAGCATGGACCCTGTCACGTACGAGTCCATGTGGGGATACATGAAATCAGACTCCAGCTCCGCTTTCTGTATCACACGGACGAACGGCTGCATGGTTTCCATGTAACTAGAAGGTAAGAAGAATAAGAATACACCTTTTTGATGTGAAACATCTATAGCCGCACTAAAACAGTATTCTGGCGAGGCGACGCATGCTGTGGTGACGCGTCGCCATGCTCTATGATGGTATAAAACGTGTAACGTTAAATGCGCAAAACCTCGGACACCCCAACTGAATTTTAATTCAATTGACCTATATATATATACATATACAACGTGTAACGTTAAATGCGCAAAACCTGAAAATAGTTTGATCAGAATAACAAGCAGAATTAATTGAACCACTTTTTAATATAGGTCACATTTTTCAAAAAATCTACATTAAAAACTTTGCCGTGTCTATTTACTAATAGGTCAAACAACCCAATGTCAGCGCGGCGCAGCGGCTCGGTGACGACTCCTCCCGCGATAAAGCGTCGTCGCAGACGCAAGAGACGATCAGAATGGCCAGTAAAACTAAAACAGCACATAAAACCTTAACAATTTTTTTAATGACTTATTTTCTCTGTAAAATAGGTCAATTGAATTAAAAATCAGTTGGGGTGTGTGAGGTTTTGCGAATTTAATGTTACACGTTGTATACAGTCTATATGCAGTAGTGTGTACGGTGTGCTTTAATTTAAAAGTCACTGATTAAGCGAATTTAAGTTGTCACGATTTAAAATAAATTCTGAAATTTTTGTATTTAATGAAAATAAATGTTTATTAAAGAAACAGTCATCATTTTCTGGAAAAAAATCGTAATATTTTATTTTATCATTAATTTTCAATGTAAATTATTTACATTACATTAATTTTAAGATTTAAACATTATTTCGATGATTATGTTATATCTCTAAAAAACTACACACTTCCATTTTTACCATATCATTAAATAAAATAAAACATTTAACATATTATAACTTGACTTAAATAAGGTACGCAAAATATGTGCATTGATGTGGAGTTGCGGACACCAGCAAGTATTACCTATTAACTTAAATAATTACTTATGCCTGTATTTAGATGCCATATCAAGAGAAAAAAATTTACAGCGAAATTTTACAAAAAACTCATGGATTGAGTAAAAAAAATTCCTGCAACAACCACTTCCATAGTGCTGAGCAAATTTTTTGGAAGGGTAGTTGTGTAATTGACTTCAGCAAAGCATTATAAATTAGGGGAGCCACGTAGATAAAGGTGCTCCCTCACCAGGAGCATTCGCCTGTAATTTAACATTTCAAATTCGATTTTGTGCATTACATTACAATACTACCTCCCTGACTGACGAGCGTTCGCGTGTAATGTAACATTAAAGATTGCGGGGCGGGGAGCGCTCCGCGGCCCGCCGGACGAATAACAATTGGAGCGCATTGATGTTACAAGTTGTATTAAGGTATTAAACATTGTATCATTACAAGGTGCGCACTGTAATGTTCGATGTACCCCTTGACTCTGTAACGTTACATTACATGCGAATGCTCCCGGTGAGAGAGCACCTTAAAACTCTTTCGGAAGAGTTGCAACTTAGGAACAGGTATCTCAAAATCTAAATGTGCAGCTTTCTTCATATTTGTATTATCCCTTCATTCAATTCAAATAATGCAAGATTAGATATGACAATAGTCTCTCAAATTACCTTGGACTGAACATGACTCATGAAGAAATGCAGGTGTACTATACACTGCTACCTACCCTTTCAGTGAAAAGAGGCGTTATGTTATGTTTCTGTTACAAAGTAAACATTTTTCTGAATTAATCAAATTCTCGTTACTACTAACTACAATAACATTCATTAAAAATGTATTAATAAGTCAAATCACATTTAATTAGTGTTTCTAATAACAGCTGTGGGATCAAACCGATACGGTTTTGATGATGTCACTTATCTATTCGTAAGCGTACAACGGTAAAATCGTGGTGCGACGAACAATAAAAAAAAACCCTAAAGTATTTTTACAATTTCTTATCAGAAAGTTGATATTTTTCGATAAAATACTTCATCAAACTATAGTTAGACTATGGAAAAACAAATTTAAATAGGATTTATGGCAAATAAACACATATTTCATTGATAAATTACCAAAATATGTTTGTAAATATTATAACAACATATGGAGACTACTTACCAGAAGGCGGACACTAAAATGATACGCACGACTATTTCAACAAATAAATTAAAGTTTGCGGATCGTATTAGCGGCATTTTTGATGTATTTTACATAAATAAATCGTTAAATATTGCTAAAATCCTCTTCGCACTTTCGCAGTAGATACTGAAAATTTGGTGATAAAGGATTTGACGTTGCACTTTTCGTTCGAAATCCTCCATTCAATTTTTATCAGTGATCTTCGTTTAGTTTATGCTTTCTAGTTGCGTTTTATTTTCCTGCCAACTTTGCTCTGGTTAAAAGGACGTTAAGTGGCACGGAGACTTTCAGTTTTATGTATTATGGTATTTGCAGTTTAATTAAAATGGAATTTTATGATTTATTCTCGACCAATTGTTTATACGAGTAGAAAGACAATAATGAAGCCACCATTATTCTGACCTGTGTGGGTGATGCGGGAGCAGAACGAGGGGATTTTGAGTCTTACCATTAAAAACATAACTTATCATTCAACAAGCTGTGCACGCCATGGGATTTCCCATCGGCAAAAATGACGGACCATCAAATAAACTTTTATCTCTATTTAACCCCTTTAGGGGATGAACTTAAAAAAATCCTTCCTTAATACTCACTTTCGTTAGGAAAGGACTAGTGCATTTCATGGTTATAAACCCACTTGCTTAGGCTGTGCATTGACTGTCAGTGAATTAATGAATTAAAGTTTTTTAATGGGGTTGCGCTAGGTAGCCCGCGAAATTCAAATTTACTTACGTTTTTTGCAATTTGCAGGTCCGCCGATTTCCTTGTTCACAAACTAAACTAAATTTAAGTTCAGTACAGTTTTTTCTTTCTATTTCATTAAGAAAGGTACAGAAGATAATTACTTTATTCCTGTCTAATTAAGATACTCCATAGACAAGTTTAGACATGATTATAAAATTGGCTGCTAAAAATACGCCAATTTACGGCAGGCGTCGACTTATTCGGCAGGACCGAAGATAAATATTAGTTATTTATCTTCGGTCCTTTTCATAATGAAATAGAAAGAAAAATATGCACTGAACTTAAATTCAGTTTAGTTTATGAACAACAATCAGCACCATACTCGATTTATGCTCCTAAGGTACTTACGTGTCAACGTGAGTGGTATGTATGTATTAGTTTGTAAGAGGGTCAAATATTTTGGATTGTTTTAAAGAAAAGGAATAGGTAAGTTTAAATTGTTTATTAACTTACATCTAAATATATAAATAATATCTTGTACAGACGCCAGCACATCAAGCTACCCGAACCTGTCAAATTTTCCCAATCAACTTTGAACCTTATGATTTAGCGATAAAGTTGAAAATCGATTAAAGGAATCTGACAGATTCTAGTAGCTTGATGTGCTGGCGTCTGTACATAAATTTTGTCATCGTAAAACAAGAAAATATAACTTATTTTAATCTTATTTAAAAAGAGCACTAAGTACCTATTTCAAAAGATAACAAATAAAATGATGAATTTTTAACACAGAAAAATAAAAGGTAACCAAATCGATTTATAAAACAGGATGTCAAAGTTAGTTCCGATTTTGGCCACGCGCCAAAATAACCTTATAGCGCTGTACGCACGAATGCGTGACAGGCAAAAAAATGCACCCGCTCAACCTGCGGATCTGAAGTGAGCTACTCGTTGCTCAGTACCGCACCCCTCACCCCCGCTGACACGTGAATTTGTTTACGTACTGCGCAACGACTCCATTCCGAGACAGCATAAAGTTTGCATCGGACTGTAACGTGCGTAACTTCTGCGTGCATATTCTATACAGTTGTAGAATAGCACCATACAGGTCTATTATATGTAATAAAGCCAACAAAAAAAAAAAAACATATACACTTTGTATTCATCGTACCTACACGTATTTACATATCGCACCTGCGGTGCAATAACGTCACTTATGCAATTTGGGAGGGTTGTAAATTTTAAACGTTTATATTATTTTATTACAAAATTGTGAGATGTTCGTTTTAACTTTAATATGAAGTTCAAAGTTGTAGTTTATTACCAGTTAATTTCTTTAGTCAAGAAGAGGAAGAAGAACATTATAATAGGATGGCGAATATTTTAAACGCTTCTCCTGAAATATTACATCATTTGCATAAGTGACGTTATTGCACTGTAGGTGCGATATGTATCTATTATGGGGTTAGTATAAGAAATAGACTAATAATATTGCAATTTGCTACGCAGAAATGGCTTTTTATTTCGTGTTCATTCACCCCCTTTTTAACCATTTTTGGCCTATTTTACACAATAAATCGCTCCAAAATGAATGAATGAGTACGAAATACTCATTCTGTAAATGACAAGACACTTAAAATTAGTTTTCAGTAACTATTACTGCTCATTTGTGACCAATTTTTAAAGTATTACATGTTAAGCACAGATCATTAATACCAATGATTATTTAAAACTAAAAATAAAAAACGACAGATGTTGTGGGACACTATCGTTACTCTAATTGCGTACCACACTATCAATTATTACAATCTGAATCATTTTGAAGGATATTGCTAATCCATTGCTTTCTATGTTCGAAAAAATTATCTGCTCAACAACGTAATGAATGTTGTAGAACTGTCAAAATTAAAGCGATTGCTACTGTTAGTGTGTTATGAAATTACCCCGCCGGATGGAACGAAGTTCCTTTCGCTGTATGTAATGTATTAAACAACAGGCACACCAATATAAATTAACAACGTTTGAGAGTGACTAAATGAAAAAAAAAAGGAAAGGTAATAAAATTGTAATTAATTAATATACAACATTAGTTTTAGTATATGCGAAACCCGAAACAGGTGTCTAGTATTTTTGTGTAAAGAATCTATGTACAGACGCCAGCACATCAAGCTACCCGAAACTGTCAGATTTCCCCAATCAACTTTGAACATGCATAATGTTCAAAGTTGATTGGGGAAATCTGACAGTTTCAGCGATAAAGTTGAAAATCTATTAAAGAAATCTGACAGATTGTAGTAGCTTGATGTGCTGGCGTCTGTAAAAAATTTCAAAACTGTATAAATATAATATTTATCTTCTGTCCGTTTTTTAATGAAATAGAAAGAAAAAGATGCACTGAACTTAAATTTAGTTTAATTTGTGAACAAGAGAATCGGCGCCATTGTTGCACTTTTTCGCACTAGCTCTCATTCGCCAACTGTGCAGCAGTACAACGAGCGATAAGGAACTTCATTCAAAAATATCATTTTTAAGTACATACCAGTTATTTTCTCAACAAAAACTTACAACATAACAAGATTTTTTTTTTAAATGCGCAATACAAATGCCAGACTTAATTTTGACGAACACTCTAAAAAGATGTGCACTTAATAAAAATGCATTTACTAAAAAAAAAAGGGAAATTTGAGATTTCGTAAACATATTTTAAATAAAAAATACTACTTAAATTATTATGACTTCGTAACGTCTAAACTAAAAGGCTTTGCAGATCCACGGCATACTTACCTGCCCGCCATTTTGATTTTTGTTCTAAATGGCGGCCACGTTTTAAACCTAAATAATTCGATACACATAGGTATCACAAGTGGCCGACATTATGAAAAAAAAAAAAATAGCGGACATAAAAATCTTCAATCCCCTTTTTAACGATTATATGCCCATTATAGGCCAAAATTACATAGTGTGCACCCATCGAAAAATTGGCCTATTTTTAGCCTAGAGTGATTTATTATTATAATACATCTCAATGATGATGATACTGGTAGCTGGTAACTGATTGTGGTTAGCACAGGACTGGTGGTCGTGGCGATGTTTGGGAAATACCTATGTCCAACAATGGGCTTCTTTCAGATGAATGATGATGATGTAAGACGTCCCTCGAAAAGCACGTTAACGGCCGAACCCAGTAACCTGTTTTCAGTTAAAGACAGATCGCTACTGATTGTAGCCAGTATAATCATAGCTGCCAGTATCATATAATCGTACAGATCTATACAGCGTGTAACGGAGGGGGGGTATCAACCCTGAAGAAGGTGAATGTGCTCATGAAACTCAACAACTTTCCCCAAAGAACATAGGTCGAAATATGAAAAAAAAAATTGGCCCTCCCATAGTAAATCAATCAGCTGGTAGTCAGTTTTGTAAGGGAGGGCCAAATTTTTTTTCATATTTCGACCTATGTTGTTTGGGGAAAGTTGTTGAGTTTCATGAGCACATTCACCTCCTTCAGGGTTGATACCCCACCTTCCGTTACACGCTGTATATAGATTATTAGGACCTTAAAACCAGAGATAGATAGGTTTTTCTACCTCCAGTATGCCAAAACTGTTGATAGATAAGTCTGGTAGGTTGGGTTCGGCCGTAAGCCATTGCTCCCTGCTAACAATCGTAGATCTTTGACAGTCGTTACGGGTAGCCAGAAGCCCGAAAGTCTGACAACCAGTCTTACGCTACGGTTTCTTAGAAAAGCAATGACCGCACATAACGACCGCAATGTGACAGCTGTCATGAAAATTATGACAGCGGCAAAGATTTAAATCGCTAGATAGCTACCGCGCCAAAAGATAGTCGCGTTTCTGTTTCGTTTTAACACCTCTGACTCGTCTCTGTGACTTGTCTGTCAAATGAAATGAAATATATTAATGTGTGAGCTCACTCTTTTCAGTATGGACACTTTATCGCTTATCTAAGTGCGGTGAGGGCAAATCTAGCGATTTAAATCTTTGCGCAGCAGGGTTTGACTTAACGGTGTCAAAAACGCTCTCTAGGAAAACAGACCAACTTACTTTCATTGCGAACGCAATGTGGCGGTCACCGCCCTTTTCTGAAACCGTAGCTTTACCAAGGAGTATGGTACCCAGTATCTGAGTTCTGGAGGTCAGATAGGCAATCGCTCCATGATAAATACTGGTATTCAGCTGCTTCATATTAGACTGGAAGCCGGCCCCAAAATAGTTGGGAAAACGCTAGGCAGGTGATAATAGACATAAAAAATACTACTGATATTATATTAACATACTGTTTTGCACTCTAAGTGCGTAACACACTATTACTCTCAATTTGAACCATTTTGAAGCATATTGCTAATCCATTGCTCCATATGTTCGAAAAGTGTGTCTGCTCAGCGACGTAAACAACGCAATGAATGTTGTTGAACTGTCAAAATGAAACCCATTGCTACTGATAGTGTGTTACGCAATTACCCTGCTGGAATTATAAGTAGTAACCCATAGAATGTGTCCTAGCATTCTTATAATAATCAAAGTAATCTTGTGGGGAGTTGGCGTGCTTCTTCACAACGTCATCTAGTTGCATTTGATCACCCCAGTCGGCCTGAAAATCAAGAAATAAATAATTTAATGACAAGTTTGTATACAGCAGTGCTATTTGTAAAAATCTCACCGTGAGAACTTAGGTGAAGTGAGCGGGAAGTGAGCTCTGTCATTCCCTAATGGGGCCATTCAAGTATTACGCAAGCACTACAGGGGGGCGGGGGGGTCTTCGCTTTGCTTATATTTGATGACATGGGGGATGGGGGGGTCCGGAAGGTGATTACGTCAGCAGTATTTATTTCTTCACTTTTTCGGGTTTTCTACGAAATTCGGTCAATTTTAGTTCGAACACATATTATTATGGCAACCCTACTTGTCTATGCTTGAAAACGAAACGCATTTTCAGGGATTACCGGAAATAATTAAATAAATAGTTATATGAGCAGTAGGCTCATGGATCAATAAAGAAACCACAACACATTGAAAAATGCATGTACCTACCAATGTTTACGTGAGCATGGGGGAGGGGGGGGGGGGTAATAGCTTTGCTTACTGTTGCTGACGAGGGGGAGGGGGGAGTTAATAATTGCAAAAATCTGCTTACGTAATACTTGAATGGCCCCAATAATAGGGATTAACACTATTAAGTGCTCACTTCTGATTTCACGGTGACATTTTTACAGAATCGACCGGCTGGAGTAGTAAGGACATCGGTGCGCATACTTTAACCATGAATCCAGCACATGGTTCTAGATATCGTCTATACTCCATTAGAAATAAGATTAGACATTTAAATAAACCTTTTTTACAGTACGTTCAACCGATTTTGAATTCAATTGCGTTGACTGCATGACAAATGGCATCTGCAGTAAACAGTTGGTATTGTAACTACTTTTTGCTTTTAATACCATCCTTATGTCTACGGTATAGAAGTCAAAATCGGTTGTACGGACTGTAAAAAATGTTTATTTAAACGTCTAATCTTATTTCAAATGGAGTATAGTTAGTCTACATCTACACTAATATTATAAAGAGGAAAGATTTGTATTTTTGTATGGATGTATGTATGTTTGTATCGAATAAACTCAAAAATAACTGGACCGATTTAAAAAAAAATTTCACCATTAGAGTGCTACACTATCCCTGAGTAACATAGGCACCCATAGGTACCCCTCTAACCGGAATAAGTCAAAGATTTAAATCATTAGATTTGCTTTCACTGTACTTATGCCGAGCGAAAAGTGTCACTACTGAGAAGAGCGAGCTCACACATCCCGTATATTACAACGTGTAACGTTAAATGCGCAAAACCTGAAAATAGTTTGATCAGAATAACGAGCAGAATTAATTGAAACACTTTTTAATATAGGTCACATTTTTCAAAAAATCTTCATTAAAAACGCTGCCGTGTCTATTTATTAATAGGTCAAGCAAGTTAATGTCAGCGCGGCGCAGCGGCCCGGTGACGACTCCTCCCTCGATAAAGCGTCGTCGCAGACGCAAGAAACGATCAGAATGGCCAGTAAAACTAAAACAGCACATAAAACCTTTACAACTTTTTTAATGACTTATTTTCTCTCTGAAATAGGTCAATTGAATTAAAAATCAGTTGGGGTGTCTGAGGTTTTGCGCATTTAACGTTACACGTTATGATGTTTCCATTTCAGTCAAGTCATTGCGTCATTATTTGTGGCAGAGGTGTCAAAACGTCCATCATTTGACACAATGGGGCGAATCTAACGATTAAAATCTTTGGAACGGGTAATATTATCAAAGTGTACTTACAAAATTAGGGAACAACCCTCTTTTCTCATCGAATTTCCTCTGGTTGACACATCGGAGGAGGTACAGCCTCTCCACCCAGGGCCAGATCATGTAATCCAACATGCCAGGACGGTGACCTCCGAAGTAGTTTGTACCTGAAATCAGAGCATAGAGTGTTAGCTGCCTCGTTTTTCTAGTGGCCGTAATGGTTAAGATATTTATTTATTTATAGTTAATTAAAACGGTCAAACACCATTTACATTAAGGGCTGATTTTCCCAACGCCAAATATCTGATATCCGAGGAATAATTTTGAATTTTTGACAGTTCTTCCATACAAAATCTGTCAGACGTCATTTTTATTCCACGAATAAAAGTTATCTGTCGATTGAAAAATCAGCCATTATTAACACAAGAGACAACTTATTACGTTGACAATAATATAATTTTGTCTAAAAGAACATGGAACAGTGGACGGCAGCACATCCAGCTACCCGGAACTGTCAAATTTTCCCAATCAACTTGAAGCGATAAATTTGAAAATCTATTAAAGAAATTTGACAGATTGTAGTAGCTTGATGAGCTGGCGTCTGTACCTTTTGTGCGAAAAGTTTAAATAAATAAATAAAAAAGATCCTTACCTCTCGATGCCAATTCCTTTTCGAAGATATCTAGTGTTTGCACGATTTGGTCACTCCCAAATGCAAAGTTAGTATCGAAACATTCTAAGCTGCCTTTTATTAACTGAAAATGAAATATAAAACCGGAATCAACAAAAGCGACTAAATATATTATAATGGAATGGGATTAACATTTCTTTTCTTTAAAGCCACGATTTCATTGCAGCAGTGCTATTATGTAAATATCTCACCGTGAAAACAAAGGTGAAGTGAACGTGAAGTGAGTCGTCAATAGTGTCAATCCCTAGCATCAGCAAAACTCACTGCAGTGCTATTCTGTAAAAATCTCACGGTGAGAACTTAGGTGAAGTGAGCTGTCATTAGGGATTAACACTATTGACACTGCTCACTTCAAGCTCACTTCACTTATGATTTCACGGTGAGATTTTTACAGAATCGACCGGAAGGCCACGGGCAGGCCAAGCACGTGTTTTAAAGAAATAAAGGAAATAAGTGTATTTGGCAAATGTCACAACTATTTTTTTTTAAATACACAATAATTATGGTGTGCCTCACGGTTATTTGAACTTAAGAGCTACGTACTCTAAGTTTATACAGCATGCTTCTTTTTACCGGCTCCAAATTTTTACAGGATGTTGCATCCATGAATATGACTAACTTTCACTATGGAACCAACTCTGAGATCACGAAAAAAAATCAGTTGTTTCATACATTTTGGTCAAGTAGGTATTGAACTTGTGTATTAAATTGAGTCGGTCCCATAGTGAAAGTTGTTTATATTCATGGGTAGAACACCATGTAAAATTTGTAGACTGTAAAAAAAAAACATGCTGTATAAGTAAGGACTAGGACTGAGCTAACGACAATAATATGTTAATAATTGAAATAGTCGTTTCGTCGTATGCTTTTATTGTGATAATATTTGTAGTTAGAATAATGTGAGTAGCGATAAGATATTTTATTTCACATTCATCGCGCTTGGCGGCGCCACTTGTACCATTGTTACGTAATCATAAATACTAGGAAACTTTACCGTAACGAGAACCAATATACAATTTCGTTATTTTAAGGTTCAGGGTTTTTGTTGCGCCACTTCTTCTCCCCAGCGAAAGCACTGGGAAGTGGTGAAGGGCGGGCGTTTTGCGGGTTCTGTCTTTTGTAATTTTGACGTTCGAAAAGTGCTGATTCTCAGCCTAGTTTGAATAAATGACTTTTTATTTTGATTTTGATACAAGTTTTTGTAATTAGTTGAAGTAAGGCAATTCCAATGTTAGGAAATTAAGTAAAATATTTTAAAAGATGCTTTACCACAGAAAATTGCCAAAGTCAATTTCGCATACAAAAGTCACATTAATGACGTGTGCAAACTCGACGCGCTCTGATTCATCATCATCAAACAGTCCAATTCACAAATGAAATTGAAATTACCTCATTAAACCTCTCTATGAGTAGTCTATCTTGAGCCTTCACATAGGCGTCCCGGGAGTGCAGCTGATTCCTGGTATATTTCTCATCGAGGTAGTCACAGATAACCACACTCTCAAATAAATATTTGTCTCCATCGTCAGTGGGAATCTCTAGGACTGGTATTTTTACTGAAAAATAAGAAGATACAATTACTTTGATGTATGTAAGGTAGGACGCCATTGAGAGGGAGCGGAGGGCTCTAGCGGTCCGAAGTAATATGCTGGCCCGTAGATTTGCTCGGTGTACTGACTCAGTGAAAATCACACTTTTCAAAGCTTATTGCCAGAGTATGTACACGGGCAATCTATGGGTCAGTTACACTAAAAGATCGCTGGATGTGCTCCGCATCCAGTATAATAATGCTTTCAGGATGCTCTTGAGACTGCCTCGATACTGTAGTGCCTCAGAGATGTTTGCGCAAGCTCGCACAGATGGCTTTCACGCTATCTTGCGCAAAAAAACAGCATCGCTTCTGAGGAGAGTGAGAGACAGTTGCAACAGCATCCTGAAAGCAGTAGGTGAGAGCTATAGCTCTCCTATCATGAGACTGTTTGTGCAAAGGGTGATGGGTATTAATACTAGATAATAAGTTTTCTGTTATAGGTATGTTTACTAACACTATGGATTATTTTGATCCGAAATAAAGGTATTATTATTATTAGGCTTGGTGGAGCGACGATCTTCGCAGGGTGAGTGGTAGCAGCTGGATGAGAGTTGCGGAGAGTCGAGCTGAATGGCGTGCAATAGGAGAGGCCCATGTCCAGCAATGGACTGCTTTAGGTTGATGATGATGACTACGTGTATAACAATTGGATAATAGGCCGACGATACAGTGTGTATCAGAATGGTGAGGTCCAATTTAAGGGTGTGTATACGCCATCAAACCGAACAACTTTCTCCGTGAGACCAACATCGTACTCGTAACCGCGGAAAAATAATAAGCCGATCCAGATATTTGGGCCGAATAGGTATTGAAGTTTTGTTTGAGGTAGATCATAACTTTTTCGCGATTGTTTTTTTTAATGTTTTATTGATGAATGGGCCCGGTCTTGACCTCGATCACGCCTGATTGAAAGCGATGGATGAGGTCTATGATGGAACGAGTGTGCCCAGAAGATGCTTAAGGCACTGGAACTCCCACGCATCGACGACACACAGCAGGCTGCTTGACGCCGGACTCCGGTGGGAGGGTGGTCGCAAACCAGGCGGGCGTTAGTCCTACCACCGCAAGGGAAGAATTGGCCAGTCAAATAAGGTGTTGGTTGTGACTGTCCAGGATGCGCCGAGCGCTCGGTTCAGTTGAGTAACTGTTGGAACAAACTGCGCCACACGAGGAGGCTTCTTCATGCATCCCAAAATGTGTGATGTCGGTCCCATAGGGCGTGGGGCATGGCACGTGGGCAAAATCTACATCACAAATGTCATTCGCAGTTATCTTGCCTTTACCAGATAATAAAAAAACGTATCTTGTACTTACATCTCGGATTCTTGCTCCTGAACCACTCAGGTAGCCTGAGGGGATCCAGTTTGTATACTTCATATTTCGCCTTCTTAGCCTCCAGGATCAATAGGACCCTGTGACCGTAAGGGTTCATGTCGACATGGTACAGACGAAGCTTGTCTGACAGCGTCGGCGGTGGCATGGGACCTGAAACCAGAAAACCAAAATATTAGGAGGCCAGGTATAGAAGTAACCCCAAGCAGCCCGCGGTGTATCGCAGTGAGGCCTTCGGCATGTGTGGCATGCCTTTCTTTACATGGAGGTGGCATCGAGGTAACGAGCTAAACCGTGATCGCGGGGTATCACAGGGAGGCATCTTCGGTACGTAATTATCCTAAGGCTTATCATGATGATCCAGTGGTTAAGGCCTCGCTTCTCATGCACGACGTTGTCGGTTCAAATCCGGGCATATACCAATGTGACTTTTGCATTTCAAATGTAATTTCTGGAGAGGGGCTTGTGGCTAATTAATAACAGCCGCACGGGTCGATCGATCAGGTTCAGCTACGTTTGCCGCGGTTGGTCCGTGGATGGGTGACCATCTTCACATACCAAGACCGTAGGCCACCCAAGGTCTCGGTATGTAAAGATCCAACCCATCCACAGACCAACCGCGGCAAGCGTGGCTTAACCTGATCGATCGAACTGTGCGGCTGTTATTATTTAGCCACGGGCCCCTCATGACTTACTCATGACACACCCCTCTTACGTGAGCTCTATGTAAAAAAAAATTATATTGAAAATATGTATTTTAAACGAAAATCATAGATCGAAGTTTGGCGTCCCACAGGTAAGTAATATCACTTGTAGTTTTTTTCTTTTATTTACAAATTTTCTTATCAGGCATACAGTCTACTTTCAGGATATACAACGTGTAACGTTAAATGCGCAAAACCTGAAAATAGTTTGATCAGAATAACGAGCAGAATAAAATTCATTGAACCACTTTTTAATATAGGTCACATTTTTCAAAAAATCTTCATTAAAAACGTTGCCGTGTCTATTTATTAATAGGTCAAGCAAGCCAACGTCAGCGCGGCGCAGCGGCCCGGTGACGTCTCCTCCCTCGGTTAAGCGTCGTCGCAGACGCAAGAAACGATCAGAATGGCCAGTAAAACTAAAACAGCACATAAAACCTTTACAATTTTTTTAATTACTTATTTTCTCTCTGAAATAGGTCAATTGAATTAAAAATCAGTTGGGGTGTCTGAGGTTTTGCGCATTTAACGTTACACGTTGTATAAAGAAAACATCAAATCCTACACATTTATTTTTTCGTCATTTTGGGGCAAAAATAAGACCTTATCGGTACCCCTCCTTTGAGCGAAGTCCCTGATGACAAGTAGGCGCCCTCTCCTCGTAAGAAATGAGAATAATCTATAACCTTGCAACTGCCGGTCGATTCTGTTAGAATCTCACAGTGAAAAGTTAAGTGAAGTGAGTTGTCATTCCATCCCACTTTAAGCTCACTTCACCCAAGTTATCACGGTGAGATTTTTAAAGAATAACACTACTGACGATGATATCGCGTTGCAAGTAACAGGTAGGTACGCTGCGTTTAGATCTACCATTAACCTACTTCCATGAGAGGTCAAGGAGAATTACATCGATAATTCAGTCACAGGGGCCCTGTTAAGTCGATAGCATTGTTTAGTCGATAGAATGTGGGCGAGCCGTCTTTCTTTTTTACGGACTTCTCTTTTATCGTGGGTGTGTAATGAAATGGAATTATACAATTTGAAACTTAAATAACGCACAAACTCTTAAGGGATCATTGTACTCGTCATTATCAACAACTGTTTTGCAAATAAACGACTTTTATTTTATTTATTTAACTTTTACTATGGGACCAAACCTGAAATCGCAAAAAATCTGCTGTTCCGTACATTTATGTTCGCATAACTCGTCAAAATGTAGGGAACAGCTGATTTATGTTCGCGATTTCAGGTTCCACTTTGAACCTCTCGGTGTGTGAGTCCGACTCGCTCTTGATGGTTTTTTTATTGCTCGTGTGACCTAAAGCCGCACTTATGTCATGCTTCTATGTGCAATAATGGACTAGTTCAGTTACAGAAACAAAAAAAAGCGTGACATAACTGCGGGTTTGCACCTAAACTATAAAGCTACCATTTACTGGGTACGTCTTTCATTGACTTGAATGTGCCCTGGCGGCTGGGGGTATGTCATGCTCACTCAAATGTCTCGCTGGTGGTGGCGTGTGTGTTGGATCACTGAGTTCCCTTCAAAACCCAGCTAGCAAAATAGTCTTGTAAATAATTACTTAAAAGAATAAAAGCATTGTAAAACATTTATAAGTGTCCTGATTAAGAAGGGGCCTCTTATAAAGGCATGTATAATGGGGATTTGAACTAAAAGAATGTATAAACTTATAAAGAAGTCTTATAGATATATAGAAGAACTCCTTGTAAAAATATTTATAAGAGCAAAAGTTTACAAGCGCACTTGTGTAAGACTAATTACTCTTGATATTTTTTTATACTTATTTAGGCATCTTATAAGATCGTATGTTCTTATAGATTTCTTGGGTAAGTATTTTAAAAGAGTACTGATCTTACTAAAGCATGATATACAACTGTTGAAGAACCAATAAATTATAAGTGTAATTTTTCTGAGCTAAATCATATTAAAGAGTAGTAGCATGTTGGAAGTTGTATAAAAGAACATTTAAGCTCACAAACGTCGTAAGCATGCTTTATTAAGTATATTACCGATCTCATTTATTGATATAAGTATTCTTCACTGTCAATGGCCACCGATAATTGTTTTAAACACTAGCCAGTGTTTAATAGGAGAAATGGTCTTTAAACTCACTTAACTAGAGTCATATAAGAATATCTAGTCTGACAGTGCATTTAACTAAAAACGATTGAGCTTTTAAATGTTCTGATGAAGTACACTTTAAGTAAGATTGTAAATAATGGAAAAATGGTGACATTTTGTATTATTTCATATTTTACTAAATTAATAACTATTATTCAAAAACACATCTCAGAAATGGCCCGAGATTTTAATCTGGGGGCACGGCCGTGCCCCCACCAAGTCGAGCAAAAAAGCGTCACGGCCGTACCATCCTTTTCTCGAAGCAATTCAGACCATTTTCGACCCCCTGTAACTTCGTTGTGGATAAAACTAGAAGACTGAAATTTTCAGTAACCATGCAGGCATTGTAAAGACACGTATATTTCAAATTTCATTCAATTTGAACCAGTATTTTTAAGAATTATAACGGGTCAAATTTCTTAATTTTGTCACTCACTGACTGACTCACCGATCATCAAAATTCTAAGGCACTTCTAGCAGACCTAGAAGCTTCAAATTTGGAATATAAGTAGTGTTTGGTGTATGAATCAAGGAAAAACTAAAAAATCTAGAAAAGACCGCAAAGAAAATTAAGCCCATACAGTCAAGTCTTCAGTTAATAAAATTTTTTCAATATTGGCTTTATTCGTAACGATGTTTTATTTTTTATTTTACGGCAATTATTATTATTATTATTGCGTGCGAAGCCGCGGGTTTAAGCTAGTCCCATATAAATATAGGCGCATGGTAGTGCCCCTGCCAAATCGAGCAAAAAATGGGTATTCCCGTCATGAAAACACGTGTATTAAATAAATTATTTATACCTACAAAAATAAGAAAAGTTCATAAGTCAGAGAGAGGGCTTTAAGAAAATTCGTTGCTGGTAGATATACATATATACAATAAGTAGAAGGTACCGAAAAGGAAAAAAGTAGAACTGTCTACAAAATACAAAAAGAAATGAGATCCCATCAAAAACAATACTTGTCAAAAAAACCAAGTCTCGCAACTCAGTTGTTCTGCGGTAAAAAGTTGTGAGATCCATGTAATACCAAGTCGGTTATTAATTTATTCAGTCTCTACTTAAGCAACTTTCTGTCTTAATACGTCCAGTCTCTAAGACCACGATCGTGGTCCATAACAATTGAAAATCAATTGTGTCTGGAATCTCCGTACTCGAAGCATTAAGTTGTTACGTAATAATTAACAGCATCTTATAGTGACGCATATCAATATTAAAATTCTTTAATGTTTTATATAAATATATTGAGACTTGGCCATCGCCTGAAAACACGTGTAAATTCAATCGCCTGAAAACACATGTAAATTCAATTATTTAGTGCGATGGCCAAGTCTCAATATATTTATATAAAACATTAAAGAATTTCCGTGAAAAGAGTGTCCGTGGAGTATCTTGCCCGTTCTTCTCCACAGGTGCCTACTACGCTTTGGAATGGGCAACTAGCTTCATCTTTCTGACTGACAGACCCCTTGACAATTCAAAAGTGCCTGTAATTGGTTTACTTGAAAAAATGCTTTGAGTTATTAAGTATTAAGTTTAAGTATTATTTCGGCATGGTATATTTTTTTCCTAGCCTGCTCTGTCCGACTCGTAGGCAATGGTCTCCCTCCATTCCTTCCATCTTTCGCAAGCCCGCGGGTCCTCCTTCCAGCTTTGATGGGAACTGCCCAGTTCGTCCCGCCAACTCCGTCTTAGCGACTTACCACACTTATTCAGCTCTCTTCAGCTTTTGTCCATAGAAAACAACGATTTTGATCCGTTTAGCCTTCCGCGTCTATTCAGATGCGGTACGCATCTCCATACAAAATCTTTGTTTTCTATGGACAAAAGCTGAACAGCCGGTCTATTCTGTAAAAATCTCACCGTGAAATCACAAGTGAAGTGAGCACTTAATAGTGTTAATCCCTAGCGAATGACAGCTCACTCCACGCTCACTTCACCCAAGCTTTCACGGTTAGATGGCTACAGAATCGCACGGCAGAGCTGAATAAGTCTGGTTACTGGTTAGCCCCTTACCGTCTCAGGGAACCAGTGGGGTAATTGCGTAACACTCTAAGAGTAGCAATGGGTTTCATTTAGACAGTTCAACAACATTCATTGCGTTATTTACGTTGTTGAGCATACAGATTTTTCGAACATATGAAACAACTAGCTGCGCCCCGCGATTTCACCCGGGTAAGTGTCGATCCTGTGGGAATATCGGGATTAAAAGTATCCTATGTGTCAATCCCGGTTATAAACTATCTGTGTACCAAATTTCATCCAAATCCGTTCAGCCGTTTGAGCGTGAAGATGTAACAAACATACGAACACACACACACACACACAAACTTTCGCGTTTATAATATTAGTGTGATGTATTCGCAATATCCTTCAAAATGATTCACTGTATGTTACGCAATTACCCCGCAGTTCTTTGCTCTTTGTGCCCAATTCAGCATGTTTAAAAATACAAAATAGTAAATAAAGCGAGTACCTACTCAAAAGATTCCCTTATCAGTTATTATACATTTTTGCATGGTTTGTCTGAGACGTAGCCCAATTACGAGAATTACTTCAATGATAAGAAATGCAAACATTTTATCTAGACGTTTTGTTGGTAAGGTATACCGGAAAAGATAGTGTGTATATAGTCTCGATAAAAACTATCACCTTTTCTTTAACAATAGCCGGCCGATTCTGTAAAAATCTCAACGTGAAAACTTGCGTGGTGTGAGCTGTCAGTGTCATCCCAATGATGCTAGGGAATGACCAGCCTGTCGATTCTGGAAAAATCTCACCGTGATAACTAAGGTGAAGTGAGCTTAGAGTGAGCTGTGAGTCATACTGATGTTAGGGATTGACAGTATTGACGACGCACTCCATGCTCATTTCACCCAAGTTTTCACTGTAAGATGGTTACAGAATCGCACGGCAAGCATACATTTATACAATCATAATGGAGATTTTAATAATATTTTTTATGCTAATTCTATTGATCATTTTACATAATTTAAAAACTAGTATTTTAGTTGTCAAAACATTAATATTTTGTGGGTGTTTAAAATAAAATTGCAAAACAGAAACTTGAGTCAGAATATCAATTTTGTTTTTTTTTTTTTCAACGAAATAGTGACGGTTAGTTTGACAATTAAAATATTAGCTTTGAAATTATATAAAGTTATCAATAGAATTAGCATATAAAATATTATTACAATCTCGATTATGATTGTAAATGTATGCTTGGTCAATCCCTAGTATCAGGTGGGATGACACTGACAGCTCACTCCACGCTCACTTCACCTAAATTTTCACGGTGAGATGGTTACAGAATCGCACTGCTGTGGTGCTGGGGACTGTTGCGCCACTTCTTGTTTCCAGTGAAAGCACTAGGAAGTGGTGGAGGGCGGGCGTTTTGGGATGTCTCATGTAATTTTGACTTTCAATAAATGACTTTTGATTTTGATAAGAATAGAGCCTGCATAAGCGTCTACAGGGTCAAAGTATGATAGCTAGCGAAACTTCGCAGAAGTGACGGGTATCGATATCTAAATATGATAAAACAAAAAGAAAATAATATGTTGATTTTTTTTCTGCAGTCATCGACCGCTTTCAGTGTAGTCACGTGAAATATCAGTTTAAAAATCAGTTTCTTTTTGTGTAAACTTCACAGACGTGTGGAACGTGGTGGATGATATCTAAATACGATAAAACAAAAGGAAACAGATTTTTCAACTCATAATTCAAGTAACAAAAGCACCAGCGGTCGTTAACCCAAAATTAGTTGAATAAAATTAGTTGTGTAATATGTGGAATAAAATTTAAATAACGCGACGCAAAAAATGCATTTCAACAAAATGGCGTTTCGTCATTTGATACAAAGCCATCTATTGTTGCACATAGGGCTTGTGGCCAAGTAATAACAGCCGCACTAGTCGATCGATCAGGTTAAGCTACGCTTGCCGCGGTTGCTCCATGGATGGTTGACAATCTTTACATACCAAGACCACTCCGTGCCTCAGAAAGCATATTAGCCGTTTGTCCCGACTGTCATTCATTTGACAGTCGTTACGGGTCGTCCGAAGCCCGAGTCTGACAACCAGTCTTACCAAGGGGTATCGTATTACCCAGTAACTGGGTTGTGGAGGTCAGATAGGCAATCTCTTCATGTAAAATACTGGTACTAATCTGCATCCGGTTAGATTGGAAGCCGACCCCAACATAGTTGGGAAAAGGATGGGTAGATTATGATGAGGCCTTCCCAAAGGATTGCAATAAAGCCCGGACTGGTGCTGCCTTCATCAAGCACCTTCATCAAGTCTACCCGTCGTGACTAATCAGCTCAATCTTAATACTTGACTAGCGGACCTGACAGACGTCCTGTCCGAACAGCGCCACCTACCGGGCCCAACTCTGAGAGTTCAGTGACATACAGAAGAATTATTTAAACTCCTAAAGAAGATATGTAAATACATATACCTTTGCAACAGAATTGGATTTACGTAAACGTCAGCGGTGCAACGAACATACGTAATGCAATCATTGCTTTCATAGTGCGGCCGACGAAAAAATGCGTGCCTGACATCTGTCAGTTTAATACAAACGAATACCTACGTGTTTTTCTAGAATTTTACTAGAATTGTCGCACTAACAGGTGTCAGGAACGCATTCTCTCGACGGCAGGAATGTAGTTCCTAATTGGAAGGAAAACATCGTGAGGAAACCGGCACGTCCTAGAACCAAACAATTCAAAGACATGCGTGCCTGACACCTGTGAGTTTAATACAAACGAATACGTGTTTTTCTAGAATTTTACTAGAATTGTCGCACTAACAGGTGTCAGGAACGCATTCTCTCGACGGCCGGACTGCAGTTCCTAATTGGAAGGAAAACATCGTGAGGAAACCGGCACGTCCTAGAACCAAACAATTCAAAGACATGTGACCACAAACCCGCACTGGGCCCGCGTGTTGGACGGCCCATTCCCTCTCACAGAGAGGGAATGGGCCTGTGTCCCAGCGGTGGGAACATTTTAGGCTTATCATGTCGCATTTTACTGAATTTGTTTGTTTGGTTGTGTTATGCTCGTGAACGGGTGCTGCTTGTGGTGACTGGTCGTCTTGCTGACCATGGTTTTATTATTGTTATCATTAGTAATAACTTGTTTATTTAGTTTCCTTCGATGGTCCTAGTTTATCATTTGTGACTTCAAGCGACAGCTATGTAAACAGAACACAGCATTGCATAAATATGTTAGCGGTTACGCCCTTTATACCTGGAGGCTTTTATTTAATTTTCATTTATTAATTTTTGCTTGAGTACCTACGTATAGTTTTTTATTGTATTTCTTGGTATATTGGCGTTGCTAGCTGACATATGGCAAATAATTTAATTTAGTGTTCTGTGTCTTGTAATGTTAATTACTTTGCATACCTTGTATGTACATGAACAGACAGCTGTGCTGCTGGGGAGTTTGTTGCGCCACTTCTTCTTCCCAGCGAAAGCACTAGGAAGTGGTGAAGGGCGGGCATTTTGGGGGACTGTCTTTTGTAATTTTGACGTTCGAAAAGTGCTGATTCTCAGACTAGTTTGAATAAATGGCTTTTGATTTTAATTTTGTGCCTTGGGACATTCAGCATTTAAGGTTATAATTGTATCTAAATAATGTCAGGCAAGAGGTTTTCTCACTCCATTTCTATGTCGTGAGCTACCTCTTGTCGTATAGCATTACCTATTCTGGTACCTATTGCATAAAGTTTATTAAGTCATCGTCTGTCTAACCTTTTCCCAACTATGTTAAGGTCGGCTTCGAGTCTAACCGGATGCAGCCGAATACCAGTATTTTACATGGAGCGTCTGTCTATCTGACCTCCACAACCCAGTTACTGGGTAATAAATACGATCCCCTTGGTAATTCTGGTTGTCAGAGTTTTTCTTTAGGCTTCTAACTTGTCGTAACGACTGTCAAAGTTATACGATTGACAGCCGGAACTTTCTGGGCCACGGAGGGGTGTCGATTTGTAGACGGTCAGCAACCCATCCACGGACAGACCGCGGCAAGCGTTGCTTAACCTGATCGATCGACCCGTGCGGCTGTTATTACAATGCTGAAAATAGGCTAAAACTATTGCCAGAGCTAAATAATCATTGGGAAAAATAGGCTAATTCTAATAGACCCAGAACACTATTTTGGGACTTTATTAAAGAGAGAATAAACTGCATAAAGTATTAAAATGATCAGAATAGTCAACTAGGTACGATTTCTTAAGAAAAAAATGAGGCCGCCTATTTTTGGCATCTATAAAAATATTAACATGTTGCAACATTATCCTCAGATTACCAACCGAAAATACGAAATAGCTAAATATGTATAGTAAATATGGTAAATACACACATGATGTCATTTTAAATGCACTATTTTTTGTGTCAATATGCTACAGACCATAGACAAGGTCGAATTAATTGACACAGCAGGTAAGGCGAGTGATGCACCTTCTGGCCTTGGTAACAAACAGCTGTTCAACTTGTCGATACAATACTACATAATATTTTACTTACAATGAGTACTTATTAAGTACACAAAATTATGCCGATGTTCATATCACTGCATTTGTTATTTTATATTTATTTTACATAGCGTTGCTTACATCATTTTTGGTGTCAAATAATTTAACCGAACATATTAAAAAAAAAAAAAATTGACGAAGGAATTAAAATTGAAGAACTAAGGTTATAATGACGACGAATGCCAAAATAAACAACCAAAATAAAAAAATAACAAGCCACAATTTTCACGATCCATAATAAAAACTAAATCTCACTCACCGACAGTCCGTTGTTGATAATACGACATGTTTTTTTCACTAGCTCACGTAGAATTCAAGAGAAAATTGTTTTAATTCGTGTAATCGTGCACCCGCGAACCACGAAAACCTGTGTGGAAATAATAACGTCATTCTTAAAATTAAAGCTGTCGACAGAACCAACAGGCTTAGGCTACATTACGCCGCGGTGACGTCATGGGTAATGAATGAACGACTGAATCGTGTCGGCATCGACTGATTCACAGTCGTTCATTACATTACCTATGGACTATTTGCCGTTGTATTTATTTATTTATTTATTTATTTATTTAAATAGAACGGCCGAAGCCAATTACACTATTTAATATAATTTAACATAAAATAAAATATACTTGATTCAACTCAGTCATGCATTCTTCTCACAAAACTTCAAACATTCTGATAGTATCATCTTCCATTCATCCGCAAACATATCAAGATTTGTGTTTGAGTCCAGGAGAGCGTTAATAGCGCCTAATGTCCGAGGGATGGGTGACTTGGAGTGCGCAACTGTGCGGCAAGCTGGAACAGCCAATAAGCGGTGTTTCCTGCCGCGACAGTAATTGTCTGGGACAAATAGATTGCAGATTACATTATGCAACTCAGGGTCATCGATAATCCCCCGAAAAGCTTTAAATATCAGTATCATCTGATCGCGCGACCGTCTTACTTCTAGAGAATTGAAACCCAAACAGCCCAATAGGAATTTAGTGGGATACAAGAAGGGATAAAACCCGTACATATGCTTGTAAAGGTATCTGAGGAATGCTTTTTGCACTTTCTCTAAAGCTAACGCATACTGCTTCTCAAAAGGATTCCATACGCACGCACTAGACTCAAGCTTGCTACGGACCAATGCCCCAAAAAGAAGCCTGATAACGTGAGGGTTGTGGAAGTCTCGACAGTTTCTCAATACAAAGCCAAGGCGCCTGAAGGACTCCTTGGCAGTGGATGCGATGTGGTCGCGAAAAGTGAGCTTACGGTCGAATGTGACTCCCAGGTCTTTCATGGAATCAGTTCTTGTGATTGTTTCTCCATTCAGTTTGTATAGAAAGTTGACTGGGCGCCGCATTCGACCGAAAGACATCACGCAACACTTTGACTTATTAAATCCCATTTTATTTTCTAAGCTCCACTTAAATACTGAGTCAATGTCTGATTGTAGAGCTTGGCAATCGTGCTCAGATTTGATTTCATGAAATAGTTTCAAGTCATCAGCATATAAGAGGGATCTGGCATTCGCAACCACATCAGGGAGGTCATTTATCATCAAAATAAAAAGGAGAGGGCCGACTACCGAACCTTGACTCACACCGGAGCGAGTGTGGTATGGGAGTGACTCGTACAAACCTAGTCTGACAAATTGTTTTCGGTCCCGCAAATAATCTGCCAGAAGACGTAGAAGCTTTGGAGCAACGCCTAACGCACTGAGCTTTGACAGCAAGACGTCGTTATTGACTCTGTCGAACGCCTTTTGAAAATCAAAGTAAACCACATCTACCTGGCGTCTGTGATCAAGACTAGTCGAGATGTAATTAACTAGTGTCAGTAAGTTGGTATTGACGGATCTTTTTTCACGAAAACCATGCTGCTCATTGCACAGGTGCTGCTTCACTTGCCTGTAAATTCCGCGATGGAGGACATTCTCGAAGATTTTCGCGGGAGAAGATAGTATCGCTATTGGACGATATTCATCGACTGAAGATTTATTGCAAGATTTCGGTATGGGAGTCACACGTGATATCTTCCATTGTGGTGGATAGGTTCCGGATTTAAGGGCTAAATTGAAAATGTGGCTAAGGGGCCGGATGAGAAATTCCTTTCCCTCTTTTAGAAACCATGGAGGAATATTATCCGGTCCAATAGAACTGTTTAGTTTTAGCTTGTTAATTCCTGTGCTTATATCACTTTCGGTGAAGGTATCAATATTAATATAATTACTAATATTACAGTTGCTTGGACCGGCTACACTTTCATGGTCTAACTTTGGTACTTCAGGTTGGAAAACGCTCGCGAAATATTCTGCGAACGCCTCGGCAGCCGCCACACCAGAGTGAACCTTACCTTTGTGGGTTACATTAGGCTCAAACCCGCCTTTAGATTTAATGTTGGAAATGTGCTGCCAGAACTCTTTGGGGTTTTTTTTAATGCTCCCTTCAATGCGCCTGATATAAGCGTCATAAGCAGCCGATATACGAGATTTTAAGCTAGATCTACAGCCAGAGAACTGTTTATAAATTTGGTCACATTTGCTCTTTTTCCAGACAGTATGTAACTTTATTTTTTTCTGGATGCCCTGAATAATATCCGATGTAAACCAGGTTGGATATCTTCTATTCATCTTATTGTTTCGGCGCTTTTTAGGGATACAAGTGTCAAATAAGCTATAAATGATATCATAGAAGGCCTGAGTGCTAGTGCGAACGTCATTGGATGTTATAACTGCCTCCCAAGATAACTCAGAAAGAAGTTCATAAAGAAGACTGCGATTACATTTTTTGAAGTTCCAGTCTCTACTACGATCCACATTACTGGGTTCAAGCTTTTCGCTTTCATCAGATGACTGAAGCTTTACCTGGATGTCCAACGGCGGATGATATGCATCGGGGTGCACCAAACCTTCAACTGATGTTACAGAAACGTCACGCAGGCCTGCGCTTTCCTGAACTAAAACAACGTCTAACATTCCCCCATGCATATTCTCAACAATATTTCTTTCACACATATTAGAAAAAGTTAGAAAATAACAATAGTAATTGCAAACATTTACGGAGGCACTGTTTAAGTTTAAATCACCTAAAATTATAACTGTTCCTTTTAACTTATTTATAAAACTCTCCACTTTCGTAAACCAGGTCATATAGTCGCTGTCAGTAGCACTTGGCTTAATATACACAACGCATACGTAAACAGTCGAACCATGCCACATGAAACTAGACCAAAGATCTTCACCATAGTCTGTCTCAAGTTCACGACGACGGCGTAGAACTATGGGGGCGCGAGCCATAAGCAGCACACCTCCACAAGGTGTACCTCTGTCACGCCTCTGTACATTCCATTCGCTATTGGCGAGTTCTGTATCTTCAACCGAGTTATCTAAAAAAGTCTCTGTGGCCGCTATTAAATCTTGTTCGGCTATATAAACATTGTTGCGCCAAACGCGGAGCTTTGACTTAATACCACGAACATTCTGGTATACAAAATTGATTTTTGAACTTCGGGTGCTTGCTCTGCTCGCCGCCACAGGGCTGGTCACAATACCAACATTATGCTGCCTTATCCCTCCGTGTAGGCTGTTCATGAAAGGGCTGTGGGGCAACTAAACGCTGGCTATTAGACTGGACGGAAGACGGTTTCCTGTAGTTGATCCACGCCTTGATTCTTGCATTCACTGGCCACACGTCTGCGGAGTAGCAGCGCTCATAGCACGCAGTGGGAACGCCAATTTTGAATGACTTGTAGCTTCCTTTCGGGGTAAGTTCGTCAATGGTACAAGCATCAGTGCCACATACGCTGCGAAGGTAGTCTCTAATTTCATCAGCTGTAGACGCCATGTTCCATAGGTGCAAGTAGTATGTATAATCGACTTTGTAATTGTTTTACAACTTTTGACAAAATCTCCTAGTAAATTTAAACGTATTTCTGCCCTTCAAGCGTTATGCATGCATCAGCGGATTGAATGAAAGTCGTTTGCCTTGCTGGTTGATAAAGCTAATTGCTTACAAACTTCATATTCATCAGTATAAATCATCATATTGTGTTGCTATTAAAAATCTCAAGGCAAACTTTGACTTTGAAAACTTTGTTTGTTTTTCATATTGTTGAATTTGTTATCTACACTTGTTTTTATGACTAACCGCGAACGTTTCTGCTCTAATTGTTTAGCATAGCATGCATAAGCATAATCAGCTTATAATGTTCAGACGGCTGGAACACAGGCCTCTTCTCTTCGAGAGGACAATTTAAATTAATATCCAATCATTTTAAATTAATTATAAAATAATTAATTTAAAATGATTGGATATTGGATTAAAAAGTAAAATACGTGCTATTGTCAAGCCGTATTATGAGCAAGACCCTAATAACTTCTTTCCGTTATTTTACAAAAAGAAAGCGTCAAGCTAGTTGCAGAGTGTAAGCTAAGTATGCAAATGGCCCTCTAGTATGACATCATCTGTGACCCGATTATCTATAACCCTGACAAATTGAATAGTCCTAAACATGACAACACTGTTCCTTATTTTTACCGTATTCTCAGTTAAGCCGCCTTATTTTAGAAGGCCAATAACATAGGTGTTTGTATTTTTTACTCATACCTACTTTTATTTAAATTAAATGTGTTTAAACTGATTAATGACTGGAACGTTATTTTAGAAAATGAGTCATTTAAGGATTTCGTTCGAACTACGTTTGAAGAATTTGAATTGTATTAATTACCTACATACAAAATATATTTGAGATTTGGAGACCGATGTGATGAATTTGAAGTGCGTTGCTTTAAAATTACTGTGAAATAAAACGTTGAAGTTAAAAGGCATTCGATTATCTCACATTGAAGTAAAAGCATATTACTATTCTAATTATCAGTATGTATTTCGTATTCAGTATGTAATTTTTATCCTATAATATAATGATCCACATGATATTATCTATTACATGTAACTAATACGCTGAAAGTTATGTTTTGGTATAATTTATCACTGCAAAAATTAAACGGGAGTTAAATGTTGCAAAAGGAAATAATAAATACTATGTTTACGGATGCTTTTCTTGTCGTGCCGGCCGACTCTATTAGAATTGTTTGGCCTGTAGCAGTGTTAGTATAGTTTCTAATATCAAGCAAGTGTAACAGCAATTGAATTTAAAAACTATGAATCATTTTAATTACATTATGAATAAAGTATATGACTTTAAAGTTGCAGTTAGGTATAACTCGAAAAAAATAATAGGTAAATAGTGTTTTTGAAGAATAAATAGTGGCAACACAATAAATGCTGTCAAACCGTCGTGCTGTCAATGTCACATTTTTTTAAACACGTTCCATTCATTTTAATTTGAAGCATTTTTCTGAATCATGCTTAACCCTTCACGCTTCCCAAACAATGGATCTTCTATCTCGCTCATATTTAAAACGAGTTTTTCTGACAAAAATAAAATAAATCGAAGTTTCTTTTCGGAAATAATTAGGTTTAATTAAATCCACAGAAAGGCTAAATAAATATGCTGTAAATTAAAAGCTGACAAAAATCCGGTTTACATTTTGAATTCGTGACAAAATGTTATAAAACAAGCATTCACAAACAATATTTTTGGTATTTTTGTTTGATTACATTGCCACTGACTTCAGTAAACATTGAGTACTTATAGCAGGTAATTATGGCTTATTTATTCCTACTAATTATTAATTTCTGAACATTTAAATGTCTTCTATTGATCTAGAAATGAAATAAAAATATATTTTTTTCCCTTATTCATACCTTCACTAATATTTACTCACCTAATATTTTTGTTAGTGTTTGCCTGCGGTTTCTATTAGCATCACAGGGTAACTACAACATGTACCTGGATAAAAAGTTCATTTAGGTTGATTCCTGGCTTAACTAGGACCTTTACAAAAGAAAAAAAAAATGTAAACTGTTGGATTCCAAAATCTGTCGTATTTTTGATGTAGGCGATTGTTCATAGGTTCTAAAAAAGCGCAAATCTGTCTATAATTCCGTCTGTACAATACTACTCTACCTGTAAGCCTTTAATACAATCATAAGGTGATAAACTTTCCAGCATTCCCGATGAAAAACCTAATTTTTGAAAGAAAGAAAGAAAAATGTGTTTATTGGCAGTACAGCAAAATAAATACACCTTAAAACTATAAAAACAGAAAACAAAGACTATAATGCGAAAAGGGCCTCAGCTCAGCATAATGTCAGCTGACAACACAGTGTGTGTCACCTGATGCTGATTTTCAGCTGCAACCCACGAGTGCCATACGCTGGACTAACAAACACATAGGGAAGTGTATGTCCGTTATAATCAATTTAGAGGATTAATTAAATATGATAATATAGAAAAGCTCATACAATATCAAATAAAATGTTGTGACATACATGTGTGTGTGTGTGTTGTATTGTGATTAATGAGAAACTAAAATAAATAACCAATATGTACGTATTACATACATAAAAAAAAATGGGCCCGTGGCTAAATAATAACAGCCGCACAGGTCGATCGATCAAGTTAAGCTACGCTTGCTGCAGTTGGTCTGTGGATGGGTGACCATCTTTACATACCGAGACCTCTCTGTGCCTCGGAAAGCACGTTAAGCCGTTGGTCTCGGCTGTCATTCTGTAGATCTTTGACAGTCGTTACTGGTAGTCAGAAGCCCGAAAGTCTGACAACCAGTCTTACCTTGGGGTATCGTAAATACAACGTGTAACGTTAAATGCGCAAAACCTGACACCCCAACTGATTTTTAATTCAATTGACCGATTTCAGAGAAAAAATAAGTCATTAAAAAAGTTGTAAAGGTTTTATGTGCTGTTTTAGTTTTACTGGCCATTCTGATCGTTTCTTGCGTCTGCGACGACGCTTTATCGAGGGAGGAGTCGTCCCCGGGCCGCTGCGCCGCGCTGACATTGGCTTGCTTGACCTATTAATAAATAGACACGGCAAGGTTTTTAATGAAGATTTTTTTAAAAATGTGACCTATATTAAAAAGTGGTTCAATTAATTCTGCTCGTTATTCTGATCAAACTATTTTCAGGTTTTGCGCATTTAACGTTACACGTTGTATATCTTACCCAGTAACTGGGTTGTGGAGGTCAGATAGGCAGTCGGTCCATGTAAAATACAGGTATTCAGCTGCATCCGGTTAGACTGGAAGCTGACCTCAACATAGTTGGGAAAAGGCTAGGCAGATGATGATGACGTACATCGAACTATAATATTATAAATGTGAAAGTTTGTATGTTTGTATGTTTGGATGTTTGGATGTTTGTTACTCAATCACGCAAAAACGACTGAACGGATTTGGATGAAATTTGGCATGCATGTAGCCTGTGACATGGAAAAGAACATAGGCTACCTTTTATCCCGATTCCTTAAGTAGTTCCCGAGGGAAAATTAAAAATTGTTTACCAGCGAAGCCACGGGGAGAAAACTTTGAAATTTGGAATGCATGTCACCTGACATGGAAAAGGACATAGGGTACTTTCTATCCCGATTTCTCAAATAGTTCCCGTGGGAAAATCATATATCGTCGACCGTAGGTTCAATTGCTGTAAGGGACAAAATACCCAAAATGAGTTGAGTATACAGTTTTGTTCAGAATTTTTCGCTCTATCGAATGGTGAATATAAAAAAATTCTAGCTTAAAAAAAATGTCCCTTACTCTAATGATTTTTGGATCCAAATTTAGAATCAGCCCCATAATAACAATGTATCTGAAAAACTATGCAATATAGGAACTTGAAATGGTGTAATTATCGCCGCCAATCCACTTCAAATAAGGTAAGGGTCTTCCCAATCAACGAATTACCATTACATGGTTTATTTTTTAAGAAACAATAATAAAACTGGCCTTACACTAATGTTTTTGCTGTCTCAAAAAATAAATATCATCCATACTTTAAATGGATTGCACGAGTTTTGACATAGTTGTCCCTTACCCCAATTTGCATTGTCATACTTTAAGCAGTGTCAACGTTACACCTATTTGAATCGAATTATTGCACTATTACCATCCTTTTCTATCTCACAACGTCTTTCTGTGTGCAAAAGAGAGGATGGTACCAATGCGAAAGCAGCGCGCGGGCATAAAAAAGTGCTATCAGTGCGAGTTCATCTGTCGTTAAAAACAACAAAAATAATGGCTTTTTGGCAAAACGAAGTGCTCTGGCCCCTTGAAACTTTGTAGTAGGGTAGTAGGTTTCAAGGAGCCAGTGTACTTAATTTAGCTAAAAAACCATTATTTTTATAAATAAATGATAGAAGGGGTAATTTCCGGACGATAATAATAATTTTCGAAATTCATTCGGCACTTTTTAGTTGATTTATCAGAAATTTTTTACAAATTTTCAAGGGGCCAGAGCACCAAAAAGCCATTACTTTTGTTATATTTTATAAATAAACAATAGAAGGGGTAGTTTCCGGATGATAAATGTTTTCGAAAATTATTTGGCACTCTGTAGTTGATTTTCCAGAAAATTTTTACAAAGTTTCAAGGGGCCAGAGAACTTAATTTTGCCAAAAAGCCATTATTTTTGTTGTTTTTTTTATAAATAAGCAATAGAAGGGGTAGTTTCCGGATGATAAATGTTTTCGAAAATCATTCGACACTCTTTAGTTGATTTATCAGATTTTTTTTTACAAAGTTTCAAGTGACCAGAGCACTTAGTTTTGCCAAAAAGCCGTTATTTTTTATAAAAAAACAATAGAAGGGGTGGTTTTCGCATGCAAAATTTTTTCGAAAATTGTTCGGCTCTATGTAGTTGATTTTCCAGAATTTTTTCACATGGTTTCAAGGGGCCAGAGCACTTAATTTTGCTAAAAACCATTATTTTTGTGTTTTTTTATAAAATAAGCAATAGAAGTGGTAGTTTCCGGATAATAAATGTTTTCGAAAATCATTCGGCACTCTTTAGTTGATTTATCAGAAATTTTTTACAAAGTTTCAAGGGGCCAGAGCACTTAATTTTGCTAAAAACCATTATTTTTGTTGTTTTTTATAAAATAAGCAATAGAAGTGGTAGTTTCCGAATGATAAATGTTTTCGAAAATCATTCGGCACTCTTTAGTTGATTTATCAGAAATTTTTTACAAAGTTTCAAGGGGCCAGAGAACTTAATTTTGCTAAAAAACCATTATTTTTGTTGTTTTTTATAAATAAACAATAGAAGGGGTAGTTGCTGGATGATAAATATTTTCGAAAATCATTCGGCACTCTTTAGTTGATTTTCCAGAAATTTTTCAAAAAGTTTCAAGGGGCCAGACAACTTAAATTTGCCAAAAAGCCATTATTTTTGTTGTTTTTTATAAATGTAATCTGATTAAATTGTTCCCTTTTTATTATTTAGATAATCACTCTATATTTTTTTTTTTCTAATGCAATAATAACAATATGTTACAATGATATGTCTTATTAATCGTAATTAAGGTTTATTATTCAATATATCTTTCATTATTTAGATTTTTTGCATATAAGAAAGTAGTAGAGCAGCCTTTTCTACTTTTGGAATTCAAACGTTTGGAACTTCAGCTACATGTTTGGTCGGGATTGTGCGCGGTTTTTGCAGCTACTCTTTTATTTGAATAAGAATTCAAAGTAAGTATAGGTAAAATTGTTACCATTTTTTTAATAATTTGATTTTAATAAGATGTTTATTAAAATCAAATTATTAAAAAAATGGTAACATAAATAAAACAATTATTAATAAAACAATTTTTATACAATAATATAAAAAATGTTTTATTCAAAGTAATACAAATTTGCTATTACAATGTACAAACATTGCATGTAAGCGACATACAAAAAAGCACACACACGGTTCTAATACATTTTCATGTCTTTTAAATGATTTCTTATAACGATTTCCAAATTTAAGATATCCGTACGTCAAAAGTGTGTACTTCATTTTCTGTCAAAAATCTCTTTACATTGTATTTTTTTCATAAATTTGTTCAACATGTCCTTTACACTATTTTTTCATTAATAGATTGGATCCAACGTAGAGGTCAATTTAATGTAAGGGACGGGACTACAAAATACCTAACAAAATACGTTGTTGTAAGGGACATCTATTTTCTTAAATAGCTAACTCATTTAAATAAATTTTACACATGTAGATAGAGCACTAAAATACAAGTTTATGTGTGAAATCAGACCCGAAAAAGGTTAATAACAAAAAAAGTTATGGGCGATTTAGTCCGAAAAAAAACTTTGTCGGCCTCTCCTGAAAAATCGTATTTTGTCCCTTACAGCAATTGAACCTACGGTCGACGATATATATATCATAATAATTGGTGATAATGTAGGTACTGTTCTTTTATAACATAATAATAATAGCTTTTCGCCGGCTTCGCTCACAAACAATTTTTGGATTCCCACGGGAACTGTTTCAGGGATCTGGATAAAAAGTAGCCTATGTCCATTTCCATATCATAGGTTACATGCATGCTAAAATTCATCACGATTGGTTGAGGCGTTGAAGCGCCATAAGAGGACAAACAAACAAATAAACAAACACTCACTAGATGGCGCTGCCTTACATTTAAAACGCGCAAGCGGTTACGTCTTGCGGATTTCATATAAGCACTAACGTTTATCGCGCCGAACATCTCTTATCTAGGGGCTACCTGCGTTTATGCGTTTTGACAAATTTAATGAATAACGACTAGGTTTACTTTCTGGATTCGATTTATTTGCTTTATTATTTGGTAATGTTGTTTTGGTTTCACTGTTCTCTTTACTAACGGTCTTTTACGTTTAACATTTCCCAATGACCACGCGGGCGAAGCTGCGGGCAACAGCTAGTAAAAAAATAAATATAATAATAGTAGTAACTACGAAGAACACAAAATCGTGCACAAGCAACTGGGCTTAAACTAGGAGAACTGTGCTGTAAGCACCAGTTACTTCTGTCACCACTGAGATCGAGCTGCCATTACAAATGTGGTGCGGTGCAAATTTCAACAAATTGCAGCAGATGACCCAATGGTTAACCCTTTATGAAACTCTGTCCATTTGGACACCATACGTTTAGAATCTTCACGAAAAAAATCAGCTATTTCATATATTTTGGTCAAGTACGTATTGAACTTTTGTATTAAACAGCTGATTTTGTTTTCCTGATTTCAGAGTTGGTCCCATAGTGAAAATTGTTCATATTCACGAGTATAACACCCTGTGAAAATTTGGAGCCTGAAAAAAAATCATCCAGTGTAAAAAACTTATTTTATTTTTTTATTTCAGGAATTAAAATGGAGACGGAAGAGGTGGAAGAAGTAGTAATAAAATGTGAAGTAATAGAGATATCTGATGAAGAAGAAGAAGAAGAGGGAGAAGGAAAGAAAAAGAAAAAGTTAGTTTCTTCTATTTTATAAAATCACAAAACAAATTACTCTAAGGCGAAATTCAATTTTCTTACTTTTTCTGCAATTTGAAGGTCAGATTCAGGATGTATTTTGAACAAGAAATGATCCGCGACTGTAACGAGTATGTATTTATAGAATTACTAGGTTTTGCCCGCGGCTTCGCTCGCGTTAATGTAGAATTGCAAAGAACGTCAGAAAATTTGAATTTCGCGGGTTATGATGGTGCTACTCTGCAGTGGTCTCGAACCTACCGATTTTTCGGTATTTCTACCGATATGAGCTCACATAATTTATAACAATCATACTTAAGTATGATTGTTATAAATTAGTCTGTAAGTTAAATAAACGAATTTGATTGAATATTGTATTTTTTTTGTCAAATACCTACCGATCTACCGATCTCACTCTACGACGTTCGAGACCACTGCTACTCTGTTTTTTCCTTTCTATAGAACTAATGTAACGTCCAAATAAATTTAATTTGCTTAAAAAGTAAAAATCATGCAATTTAGGGTTACGATTTGTAGGTTGTAGGGCTTTAGTTTGTGTTAATAATTTCATCACTACTGCTCTCAAAACGGTGAAGAAAAACATCGTGAGGAAACCGGCATGTCCTGGAACCAACAAAATCGAAGACATGTGACATCTACCAACCCGCACTGGGCCCGCGTGGTGGATTACAACCGACTTCCTCTCGAAGGGAGGAGGTCTGTTTCCTAGCCAAATGTCCTTTCATTGGTATTGTTCGTCGAATCGTGAGGCTCCTCAAGCTCTGAGTTAAGCTGCACGATTTTCGACAAATGCGTGCATTGATTGGACAGGTCCGCTCAATCTGTGTGGTTCTTTACTCAAAAGACCATTTCAGACACCAATCTACATGGTCTTCACATGATCTGACCAAGATTATGTCTGGACTTTAAAAGAGACTGTGACCTCTGAGTTTGTTTCGGCCTTTCTTCTCAGAGTAGTCAGATAGGAAACGCCGACCTCATCTAGTTTTAAAAAAATGTGATTGACATGTAAAAGTGTTTGTACAAACCTACTTACAGAAAATAAATCATTTATCATTTATCATTAGCAGTTTATGTGACGATTATGCTGTGCTATAAAAAAAGAAAGTGTGAGCCGTCACGGGACGCCTGGCAGATGTGAAACATCGACATATTTTTGTAAAATTAATATGCAGAAAAGAACAGATCGTGATAGGAACTAAATATGCCATAATGATAAAATAAAATATTACGATTTTTTTCCAGAAAATGATGACTGTTTGTTTAATAAACATTTATTTCCATTAAATACAAAAATTTAAGAAATTATTTCAAATCGTGACAACTTAATTCGTTTAATCAGTGACTTCGTTAATACTGCACAGTACTGCGCGTGATATATAAATGTAATTATCATGTGTCTAATAATGTAATTATTGTGTTTAATATGTTATTCTCTATTGTTACAATTAAATAATGAATAATTGTAGTGGCGACGCGTCGCCACGCCAGAAATCTGTTTTACGTGCGGCTATAGATGTTTCAGATCAAAATGGCTATCAATTTCACTCTAAACGATTTACCTCTTATTTTCAGACGAATAAGAAAGCGCACTGTTCCAAAAGAAAGATCCAATTGCGAACACTGTCCAAAAACGTTCGCCACAAGGTATGAACTAAAAAAACATATTCGTACACACACTGGTGAAAGGCCGTACATGTGCCCTATCTGCGGTAAAACTTACACACAGCTGGGCCATCTAAGTATACACCAATTATCTCACGAAGGGATCAAAAACTTCAGTTGTGGCGATTGCGGGGCTTCCTTCTACAGAAAAGCAGATTTGGATCGTCACGAAAAAATTCATCTTGGTATTAAACCCCATGTTTGTGAGATATGCTCTAAAAGTTTTACGCAGAAGAATAACTTAGTAATGCACGTTAAAATGCACGTGGGTGATAGAGCTCATTTGTGTACGGTTTGCAATAAAAGGTTTATGACGAGAAGCAAGCTGATGCTTCATGCGAAACGACACGAAAAAGCTAAGAAAGTTAAAAGTGAATTAGATATGGTGGATGATGAAACAGATTAATTTTACGTTAGATTTTTAAGGTCTTTTGGGCAACAGCACAGCGTCATATGGGTTGTTCCGTCTGGAATTTATTTATGTTTATATTTATTTATATACAACGTGTAACGTTGAATGCGCAAAACCTGAAAATAGTTTGATCAGAATAACGAGCAGAATTAATTGAACCACTTTTTAATATAGGTCACATTTTTCAAAAAAAATTTCGTTAAAAACGTTGCTATTTATTAATAGGTCAAGCAAGCCAATGTCAGCGCGGCGCAGCGGCCCGGTGACGACTCCGCCCTCGATAAAGCGTCGTCGCAGACGCAAGAAACAATCAGAATGGCCAGTAAAAGTAAAACAGCACATGAAACCTTTACATTTTTTTTAATGACTTATTTTCACTCTGAAATAGGTCAATTGAATTAAAAATCAGTTGGGGTGTCTGAGGTTTTGCGCATTTAACGTTACACGTTGTACAGCATTAGTTTTAGTATATGCGAAACCCGAAACACGTATCTAGTATTTTTATGTAATGAATCTATGTACAAAATTTCAAAACTGTATCATGAAAAATCGCAAAGTTATAAGCTTGTTATGTTACCTGCTTGTCCGTACAAAAAAATGGTTACCACTTTCCACGCGCCGCCGGCCGACCGGCCGTGACCTGTGTTGTGCGCATATGATTGCGGATATGTACTTAATGTCGTTCAGTCCAACTTGTAACCTTTTTTAAATATTTTGGGACAAAATATAACATGGTGTAAAAATTATTGGAATCGATTCAGTTACTTATGCTGAAAAAACTATATTCGGGTTTGCAATATACTAAAAATAATGTTGTTATACTTTATTGTGCACATCAAGCTACCCAAAACTGTCAGATTTTCCCAATCAACTTTGAACCTTATGCTTCAGCGCTAAAGTTGAAAATCTATTAAAGAAATCTGACAGATTGTAGTAGCTTGATGTGCTGGCGTCTGTACACCAGAAAATATATATTAAAAAAAAAAATACAATTGTATCTACACGCCTTATCGCTTTCTGCGATCGCTTCCAGGCAACCTTGGAATGGACAGTGATTGTGTGGATATAAAAAAAAACCGGCCAAGCGCGAGTCGGATTCGCGCACGAAGGGTTCTGTACCATTATCTATAAAAACGGCAAAAAAAAAATCATGTCTTTTGTATGGGAGCCCCCTTAAATATTTATTTTATTCTGTTTTTTAGTATTTGTTGTTATAGCGGCAATAGAAATACATCATTAGTGAAAATTTCAACTGTCTAACTATCACGGTTCATGAGATACAGCCTGGTGACAGACGGACGGACGGACAGCGGAGCGGGAGTAATAGGGTTCCTTTTTACCTTTTGGGTACGGAACCCTAAAAATGGGGTTGTCATTGGTGAAAAATAATAGGTATCACTATAAGTACTATAAATACATACATAGACATAAAGTGCTCAAAGCTATGTAAAGCGAATGCTGACGTTGAGTATCTTACTTAATCTGTCTACGTACTTAACCCTCCTTGACAATTTGACAATTCAACAACATCAAACACAAAAAAATAAATTGAAATATTAACTCATGCCTAATTCTTAAAAAAGAAAAAAAAAACTAAACTTTAAAAATGGAAAGCAACACTAAATTCTGTTAAAATCAAGTTAAAAATCTCTCTTTCTATAAATAAATAAAGAGACAGATTTTTTGTAATCAGATCAGTAGTTACTGAGATTACCTCTTAAAACAAACTATTTTACCTCTTTATAATAATAGTTTAGGAGGCCTCTCCTAAACTATTATTCTCAATGCTCGACTCAACAATGAGAGTTCAAAATCCAGCGCGCGATATTTTTACGTCTGTGCGAACGTGGGTCTCCGAAAACCTTTTGAACTGAACATGTTTTCAATCTTAGCCAAGTGATTTGATTAGCTCCTGTTTATGCAGAGCGCGTTAGTTAATGTTTTCAGCTGTTTAGAAACTGGCGCGGCGATTACGTACCACACTAACATTTGCAATGCATTTCATTTTGACAGTTCAACAACATTAATTGTGTGTTGTACGTTGTCGAGCAGACGAAGCGTTGGATTAGGTTTAAAGTATGTTATGTGATTGGGGCGCTGGTGTTAGTTTGTTATTCCATAAAGAACTTACCTCTAGCTCGAATTATATATTTTTATCATATTTAGGTATTAAGAAAACTCGAAAATGTTGTAATTATTTTAATTTTACTATTTAAGTAATGGCGGTCTGTATTTAGTTCCTCTTGTAGCCGCGAATGGCGCTAGTGTACTGACTTTTAGCCTTGTGAAAATCTAGAAAAAATTGTATCATATTTATTTGAATTTGAATCGTAAATACTCAATACTCAATACTCAATTGTTTATTGCATTCCACAATGTACATGAATAGATAGTATGTGAAAATTTTATGGAAACAATTGTGGACCCTGTTGGGCACAGCAAAAGACATTATTACATAGGATGAAAATGACTTATATACTAACTTATTCTAAATACAATTTCATTAAATATGCATTATATTATACATTTCATTATATTATTAATCATTCATACATTAAATTAAACATTCGTTACATTCTATTAGACATTCATTATTAACATTCATTGAATTATATATATAAATAAAAATTAGTCATTATTGTTTTTGTTTTATATTATTTTTCGAGCTGCATAACTTTGTCATTTAAATATTCATTTATGCTGTAATAGCATTTACTTAGTAATAGTTTTTTTAATTTGTTTGTAAAAACAGCAATCCTTTTTTCATTTCTTATTGGCTCGGGTAATTTATTATAAATTTTTATTGACATTACTAGTGGGCCATATGAATGCATTTTTAAGCGAGATGTTGGTAAATTTAGGCGTGTTTTGTATCGGAGTGTGAATCTTGTCTGAATGTCTTCTCGTTTAGTGTAAAAGTCTTGGTGAGTGTGCGCAAATTTACAGATTTCCAGTAAGTAAATACAAGGTAACGTCAGAATATTTAGCTTTATAAAATGAGGTTTGCAGCTATCGGTTTGTTCAATATTTACCAAAATACGAATTAACTTTTTTTGAGTTGTAAACAGCGCTGGTGCATCCGTGCTATTACCCCACATTATAACACCGTAACTGAGCCATGCATGAGCATAGGCGTAGTAGGTAGCCAGAGCTGTCTGTAAGTTTGTGGTCTTTTTTATTTCGCGAAAAGCGTACAAAAATGTTGAAAGTTTTGTTTTTATTTTTTTAATGTGACATTTCCAATTAATGTTCGTATCAATGGTTAAACCTAATAATGAAAACTCGTTTACTAATTCTAGTTTATGGCTGTTGAAAGAGAAATTTACGTCTGGATGATTTTTTTGGTGAGGGTGGAATGAGATAAGTTTAGTTTTTTTAAAGTTAATTTCTAGATTATGATCATTTAACCAGGATATTGTTTTAGTGAGAATATTATTAAGGGTAATATTTAGGTTTTCGATATCATTACAGGGGGTAAGGATGGAAATGTCATCCGCAAACAAGACGCATGGTCCGGAATCTTGAATTATTTTTGGAAGATCATTTATGTAAATAAGAAAAAGAAGACATCCAATTACACTCCCTTGCGGTATTGAGGCGTTTAATGCCTTGCTGTCTGATCGGGACTTTTGAAGTTCGTTGGTTATATTATTAAAGAATTCTATTTCGACTAATTGCGCTCTGTTTGACAAATAGGACTTAAACCATTCGTAGGATTTGCCACGGATTCCCACTCCATATAGTTTGTTTAATAATATTCTATATTGCACTTTATCGTAGGCTTTGCTCATATCTAGTAATGTACCAATTGCGTATTTTTTATTATTTATTATATTAAGAGCTTCCTGTATAAATTTGTAAACAGCTAAAGTTGTTGATTTGTTTTTACGAAAGCCATTTTGACATTCGTCGAATACTTTATATTTTTCGCAGAAGGCGTACACACGATTACACATTGCTTTCTCAAAAATTTTTGAAGCTGTAGGCAGTAGAGCTATTGGACGATAATTGCTTGGGTCTGTTTTATCACTTTTTTTGTGTAGAGGTTTCACAAGTGCAATTTTTAGCTGGTCAGGGAATACGCCCTCCTCGAACGATTGATTTATCAATTTATAGAATGGTAAAGTGAGTTCGTCTGCACATTGTCTGAATAAACTTGGCGGGAGTTCGTCTATTCCGTAACTATTTTTATTTTTTAGATTTTTGATTAAAGAATTGATTTCATATGGGTCTACAGGGCTAAGAAACATTGTGTTTTGAGTAGGAGCGAGCACAGGGGAACCTTTGGGTGTATTTATACGTAAAGGGCTTTCCTCGCCGATCGACGCAAAAAAGTTGTTGAAGATGTTTGCAACTTCCTTAGGTTCAGACGTTATACTATTATTTTTTGTTTGTAGTTTTATGTTGGTTTTCTCTTTTTTTATTGTTTTATTAGTTCGTTCATTTATAATTCTCCACATTGTTTTGACTTTATTAGTAGATTTTTTAATTTTGTTAATGTATTGTAATTTTTTTGCTGTGTTAACTAATTTTTTTAATAATTTCTCATATTTTTTGTAATATTTTGCTATTATTGGGTTATTTGATTTTAGTGTTAGCGTTTTTAATAGTCGTTTATTTTTGCAGGATATTTTGATACCTTTGGTTAACCAGTATTTCTTATAATTCGTTTTTATTTTTATTTTACATATTGGTATGCATTTGTTCAGGATGTTAGTTAACGCATCATGAAAAGCTTTATAGTTCTCATTCATATTCTGATTAGTTAAAATAATAGAGTTCCAATCTATAATGTTAAGCGTGGATTTAAATTTTAATATATTTTCTTTATTGTATAATCTCTTATTTGTGTACCAAGTTGATTGTTTGATGGGCGTATTTGGTATGGAGATATGTATTTCTGTTGCGCAATGATCCGAGAAGCCTAATTCCTCTACTTTGGTGCAAAATTCGTTGGTATTCAGGTTTGTAAATATCAGATCCAAGCATGTAGATGTTGTTAGAGTAATACGGGTAGGTTCTTTTATTAGTTGAGTAAGTTTATATTCTAACATTAAATCTAGAAGCCGACTAGTCCTCTTTTTATTCTCCAAAATATTAATATTGAGATCTCCACCTATGACAATACTTAGTTTCGAATATTTATCATTTATATAATTCAAAATTCTTATTAATTGGTTGTTAAATATATCTTCTTCCCTCTTATTCCAATAAATCGTTAATAATAAAATATTTACTATGGGTAATTCTATTGCACATACTTCTATTACGTATTCTACGGACATGTCTGAGATGTCTTTTCTCTCTATACAATCGATATGATCTTGAAGCAGGATGCAGACGCCACCACCTCCGCGCCTACTACGACAATATGACGCTGCTATTTTATAACCGTTGAATTGGATCATAGTTAGTTTGTCATTTGATAGCCATGTCTCTGATATGCAAACTGCGTTATAAATGGGATTTTCTTCAAAAAAAGATTGTAACAGATGTTGTTTGTTATACATACTTTGGATATTTTGGAATAGGATTTTAAATTGTTGGCCTTTGGTCTCGAAAGGAATAATTAACACTATAATCTATAGCACTGGTTGATTGTAAATTCGTAGTAAACCGTAGGTTCTGTGTTTCCATGTCTGTTAATGAATTTTGCCGTTTTTTTTGGAAATTGTCGACTTCTATTTGAACAGCATTCAGTACCGTTAAATCATAAATGAAGTCTTGTAAATCGGACATTATTATTTCCTGACCTTTGTAATTTAAAGTCCCAAAACGTTGGCTGTACGTATCGATAGTATATGGTAGATTTAAGTTAGTATCCAAAATAAAGGCATACTTATAGGTCTCGGCATCCATATAAAGTAGGTTATTAAATGCTTCTACTCGGCTATTGAACATTACATTACTATTATTCATGTATTTAAATGTTGGTAAGCAAATTATAAAGTTAGTGTGATTAAAAGGAATTAGGTATTCACGAATGGACATTACAAGATTTCTATAGTTTTTTGTCTTCCGAAAATCTTCCTCACCAATATAAATAACACAGTAATCAGATTTAGACAAATCACGAACTTTTCCATTAATATTACTTAGGATATATTCTACTCCACAATTAGGTGTACGGTAGTGACAGACTTCATAATTACAGAATAGTGTCCATTCAATTAAAGTGTTTAGTCTGTTGGAGGCTTCACCACTTACGAGACATATTTTTTGCTTCGTGGACGCTACTGAAGCCGGCGATGAGGTACCCGGAATTGTAGCATGAACAATATTTTGAGTGCAGACTAATTTATTCGTGTAGTTCTTATCTTCACCATCTGGTTGGATATTACATATTGGTGTGTTTTCCGATTTGCTGTAATTTTTCTTTTTCGTGTTCATCTTGGGCGTAGCATTGTGTTTTGCAGGGCTGCAGGCAATTTTTTTAAACATTTCGTTCTTCTTAACTAAATCCTCGTTTATTTGCTTTAAATTGTTATTTTCTAATGATAATATTTCAATTTCATTGTGAGCGCTATTGAGTTGTGATGTTAATTCTTCTATCTTATTCTTCATTATCTTTATTTGTTGATCAGTTTCGTCATCTTCTGGCACGCCTGGCATACTGTTGGATGTGTAATTTAATGTTTGTGAAATTGTGTCACTTTCATTTAGTTCCGAATTTTCTGATCGTGTGCGCGTGCGGCGGAAAGTAATGTTCTCCAAAAAGTTCATTTTTATAATCAGCAAAAATTTTATCAGTCCACTTAACTACTACTAGCTCCCTCTATATTGGTTCTGAGTAGTGTACTTAATACTTAAATAGCTCGATCCTGCTGCGCTTGCGCAGGAGTAAGTAATGACTGAAGTAATTTTGCTATTGACCGACAGGTGTCGCTAGTAGACTCGACTCTTCTCTAATGAATCAGTATTAGTCCATTAGATATGGTGACTGACATCAAGGTACCGCTATTTGATAACAGATGTCGCTTTGAGCGTTCAGTGTAAAAACACAAAGACAGTGCTGCTATCTAGATTAACCATACCGTCAACATTTCATGTAACGGTTTGATATTTTTTTTAAATTTGCTACGGCTATTCGTCACTAGAGGCAGCACCAGAAGCACACATATTTTAGTTTGTGCGCAAAATCACATCCACTTATTATCACTATAAAATGATTTAGCTAGCTATAGTTTTATTATATAAATTTTGATATTGATCGAACGAAGTTAAGTTTCTTTAATATTTTCGTGGTATGTCACCGAACTGTCAACTTCACTTCACTTTTATAAACTCGAGTTTTAGGGTGTTTTTAGATGAGATAACACTTTCACGCAGAGAATCCAGCACTACGACCGTTTCTAGGCACTCGAAATCACTAGGTTCACGCGAATATAATTATACAAAGAATATTTAGATTGATTTGACTGTATCAGATGATTACTTAACAACGCCATCTCAGTCGGTTTCACGCATATAATGTAATGAGTCGTAAATTGTAATGAGTCGAATTTGATTTTATAGTTTTAATAAAACTAGTTTATAAGTATTGTGTTTTTATGAATAAATTGTAAAAACATTCCAGAGAATCGTTTTATTATTTTCACATTTGAATCGTGCTTTAGTCAAACTTCACTGACATCTGTCAATCAGGACGACACACCAAAATTTTCCGTTTTTTACAATTTTAATGCTTTTATTTTGAAAGATTAATTGTATCTCAAAAAAATAGCAAAGAATGTGCGCGATTTGGATGGAGTAATGGCACTATTGAGCTAACGCTGTGTGAGCGTGCATGTTCCATCGCCGCCCGTTCGATGTCCACCACGCACAGGATGGATGGGAAGCAGCACGTTAAGTAATTTTTTGCTCCGTTGGTGTAATTGCTATATGGCGTTCCAGTAGGAGGATAAATAAATAAATAAATAAATAAATAAAAAAGGGCTTTGACGGTCCGTGGCAAACGTACTGTCGCGCCATTTTAATTTTTTTAAATGGTTGCCACACTTGAGACTGGACGAAGGAAAAAAAAAAAATTGTCAGATACCCTCTTTTTGTAAAAAAAAGTCAGGCGGTATACTCATTTCTATCCATTCGCGTAACATCACACATCCCTAGTAGTCTTCTCATCTCAGCTGCAATCAATTGCCTGTCATTTATGCCCGACGTTCTAATCGGTACCCTAATTGCGTAACCCACTATTACTCTCAATTTGAATCATTTTGAAGCATATTCTAATCCATTGCTCTATATGTTCGAATAATGTGTCTGCTCAACAACCTAAATAACGCAATGAATGTTGTCCAACTGTCAAAATGAAACTCATTGTTACTGATAGTGTGTTGCGGAATTACCCTGCAATATGACATCCTTAAGATCAAAATATTTTATTTCACATAAACCTACATGGGCACTTATGAAACGTCAGAAACTAGGTGCACGGTTCCAATTGGCCGTTTCCTATGGAGAAGAACCGGCAAGAAACTCCACGGTTACTCTTAAAAAAAAGACAACATTTCAGGGAGGACAGCGTATGTGTGTAGGCCTGTCAACAAGTACTAGGTTCTTAACAAAATAGAAAATCGACAACAAATCTGCAGTCTACAAGGCCTACCACGATCTCACATTCAAAATCAAAATTAAAAGTCATTTATTCAAACTAGGCTGAAAATCAGCACTTTTCGAACGTCAAAATTTACAAAAGACAGTCTACCAAAACGTCCGCCCTTCACCACTTCCTAGTGCTTTCGCTGGGGAGAAGAAGTGGCGCAACAAACTCCCCAGCAGCACAGCTGTCTGTTCAGTTAGAAAATACTTGAATGTATACAATACTAGGTATGCAAAGAAATTAACATTACAAGACAGGAAATTAAATTATTTGTCATATGTCAGCTAGCCATGCTAATGCACCAACAAATACAATAAAAAATGTACGTATTCGTATTCACAAATTATAAAAGAATCTATTTAAAAGCCTTGCTATACACCAAATGATTGCCATTAGACCTATTTATAACAAAACTGAACTTACGTAAATATAATTTAATAAAAAAAATATTAAACCGACCTTTGCATACAATTTTGCGTAGCTATTGCTAAAGAAAATGTTGTGATGTATTGCGTAGGTGTTGCTACGAGATATTGCGTAGCTGTTGCTACGAGATATTGCGTAGCTGATGCTACGAGTTATTGCGTAGCTGATGCTACGAGATATTACGTAGCTGATGCTACAAGATATTGCGTAGCTGATGCTACGAGATATTGCGTAGCTGATGTTACCAGATATTGCGTAGCTGATGTTACCAGATATTGCGTAGCTGATGCTACAAGATATTGCGTAACTGTTGCTACGAGATATTGCGTAGCTGATGCTACGAGATATTGCGTAGCTGACGCTACGAGATATTGCGTAGCTATTGCTACGAGATATTGCGTAACTGTTGCTACGAGATATCGCGTAGGCTCATGAGCAGTTCAGCAGATTTACCTTTTTAATTTTAAGTTCAGTGCATCTTTTTCTCTCTATTTCATTAGGAAAAGGATAGAAGATATGTATTGGCTTAGTCCTGTTAAATTAATATACTCCACAGACAAGTTTAGACGTGATTAAAAAAATGGCTGCTAAAAATACGTCAATTTACGTCAGGCGCTGACTAATTTGACAGGACTAAACTAATATTTATCTTCTGTCCTTTTCTTAATGATATAGAAACAAAAAGATGCTCTGAACTTAAATTTACTTTAGTTTGTAAACAAGGGAATCGGCGCCATTATACTTTTATTTTATTTATGAATTCTGTTTAAGTGGTTATTTACATATCTATGTGGATTTAAATTTAATTTGGAATAGACCTAGCATGACCACTTAATATGTACTATAAGTGCATTGGACCGCTCATCAGTGGTAACAATTTGACTATGTGATCACTTTTATGAACGTAAGAACGGTTTTCATAATGTAAGTGTTATCACTTTTTTGCGGTTATATGTACACACGACGATGACATATCAAGCTACTCAATTGCAGTATAAGCTGACCTCTCATTGAACGGAAAGCCTATATAATGTGAGGTGATCTGATACTGGAAAATATGTCATCAACTGCCTAGTCTTTTCCCAACTATGTCGGGGTCCACTTCCAGTCTAACCGGATGTAGCTAAATAACAGTATTTTTCATGAAGCGACTGCTTATCTGACCTTTACAGCCCAGTTACTGGGTAACACGATAGAATAGAATACTCTTTATTATGTACACCATATAAATCACGATACCCCTAATAAGACTAGCAGTGCTATTCTGTATAAATCTCACCGTGAGAACTTAGGTGAAGTGAGCGTGGAGTGAGCTGTCATTAGGGATTAACACTATTGACACTGCTCACTTCAAGCTCACTTCACTTATGATTTCACGGTAAGATTTTTACAGAATCGACCGACAGTTGTCGGACAGGAGTTGTCAAACTATTGGGCTTTGATATGACAGCGCATGAAGACTAGAGAAAAGGAGTCCAAACTCTAGGGCATCGCATACGGAAAATTTGTCCCGAAAAATTCTTAGAGCAATAGTTCTAAAACCAGCCACCAGCCGCGCTGCATTACGTAGTGTACCGAGTGAATTCTCTACCTTGGTAACTTAGCGACCTCAGCGCAATCTGCCCGCCAACGTTATTTTTTCAAATTTCTGGCACAACTCTAATGTACAGAGTTTGGACTCCTTATCTATAGTCTTCATGTGACAGCGACTGAACTATGATTTATGAATTACAGTGGGGACCAACGGCTTAACGTGCTCTCCGGGGCACAGAATGGTCTCGGTATTTGGAATGATGCTGATAAACCCGCGAGAGGGGCCGTGTCTAAATAATAACAGACGCACAGGTTGATCGATCAGGTTAAGCTACGCTTGCCGCGGTTGGTCTGTGGATGGGTGACCATCTTCACATACCGAGACCCTCCGTGCCTCGGAAAGCACGTTAAGCCGTTGGTCCCGGCGGTCATTCGTGGATCTTTGACAGTCGTTACGGGTAGTCAGAAGCCCGAAAGTCTGACAACCAGTCTTACCAAGGGGTATCGTATTACCCAGTAACTGGGTTGTGGAGGTCAGATAGGCAGTCGCTCCATGTAAAATACTGGTATTCAGCTGCATCCGGTTAGACTGGAAGCCGACCCCAACATAGTTGGGAAAAGGCTAGGTAGATGACTATGCTGATAAATCCGTGAATGATCCGCCCACGGATGGACCACGGCAATCGTATCATAACCTTCGATCGATGTGTCCCTCCGCATACTGGTAGGTTTAGTTTGATATATCTTCGTGTGTACTTACTACTCATGTGGGAGGCTTTCTGCCTACCCGCAAAACACTATAGTATGCAAATAGACTGTAAAAGCATCCCACATACGAGCTGCAGGATTATCTGTGGTTACAGACATTCCCTCTTTATACTTCAAAGATATCCGATGTCGTATTATGTTCCATGTTTTTAGCTTCGGAATATCGATAGATACCGTAAAACGGGGTGAAACTTTTAAATGGATTTTAACGCTTTTTGTTGCCAAGAAGCACACTTAATCGTTAATTATAATATATTAATCAAGTTAGAAACCTTTTGGCAAAAAACAACATTATTTCAATGTTAAAATCCATTTGAAAGTTTCGTCGTTTTATCATATCAAAAGTAAGTACCCTCGTCCTATGTTTGTTTGTTTCTAGGTTCCTATGGAGAAGAACGGGCAAGAAACTCCACAGACATTCTTTTTATTAAAAATATTGCTCCCCAATTGAGTAAGACTCTTTCGAAATGTGAAGGAATTAGAAGAAAATTCATTCATTGTTTCATATGTTCATAACGTCGTCTGTCCGAACACGTGGAAAACGCAATAATGAATGTTGTCGAATTGTCAAAATGAAAGACTGCAACTGTTAGTGGGTTACGAGATTACGAAGCTGTTCTAAAATCACCGTATATTCTAAAAATGAAGCCATTTTATAAATCCGAAGTAGATATAACCTTTTCAATCTGCAAAGTGTAAAATTAATTTAAAGTTTTCTTATAAAGATGGTAAGAGGGGTCGCGCGTGGGTTCCCAATCACTTGTTTTTGCTCGGCTGCGGCAAGAATAGAAAACAGTTGATATCTTTGCTAAAAACTTATATCATTAAGGGCTTTAGCAGACCTCCGCCGCAAAAATAATGATGGATAACCGCTTAACGAATTCCGCTAAGAAACATTACTACCTGCAGTGCGATTCTGTAACCATCTCACCGTGAAAACTTAGGTGATGTAAGCGTGGAGTGAGCTGTGTCATCCCACCTGATACTAGGGATTGCCCAAGTATACGTTTACAAACATAGTCAAGATTTTAATACCTAATCTTTTTTATGCTAATTCAGTTGCTAATTTTATATAATTTCAAAGCTAGTATTTTAGGCGTCAAAACCTTACTATTTTGTGGGTCCTGGCTGACGGACCATAGAATTTAATCCCACGTAGTTTGTGTGGCGTGATCACTTCACACGATTCACGAAATGTGAATCGGGGCCATAGTCTAGGAAAAAAAAACATCATTGAGTTTCGGACTAAGTTTCTGTTTCTGTTGTTTCGTTTTTTTTTTTGTTTTCTATTTTATTTTAACATAAAATAGTAATGTTTTGACAACTAAAATAAACTAACTTTGAAATTATATAAAATAATCAATAGAATTAGCATAAAAAATATTATTAAAATCTCGATTATGATTGTAAACGTATGCTTGGTCAATCCCTAGCATCAGTGGGATGACACTGACAGCTCAATCCACGCAAGTTTTCACGGTGAGATTTTTACAGAATCGACTGGCTGTTGAATTTTGAAATTTCTCTTCGATTATTTGAAAAAAAAAATGTATGATAACCGACGAACTATGCAAGGGGTCAAGAATTACATGTGCTAAATTAATTATTGAAATATGCACAAGATTTGCTAGTATTTTCATTTAATGTTGTATTGTTGTCTCCATTCATTTGGACAGGTCTGTTGGTCTAGTGGTCAGTGGCCCTGATTGCTATGCCCAAGGTCGTGGGTTCGATTCCCACCTAGGACAAATGTTTGTGTGATGAGCACGATCATTTGTTCTTTGTCTGGGTGTATTTTATCTATAACTAGCGACCCGCCCCGGCTTCGCACGGGTGCAATGCTGATCACTATCACTACATAGTATAAAACAAAGTCGCTTCCCGCTGTCTGTCTGTCTCTATGTATGCTTAGAACTTTAAAAATAAGCGACGGATTTTGATGCGGTTTTTTTAATAGATAGAGTGATTCAAGAGGAAGGTTTATTTGCATATAATACATGCATACTATAGTAGAGAAACACTGATAATTTTAGAGCCATTATTTCTCTTAAAAAGTATAGGATAAAAAATGGTTATTGTGGGTTATCCCTAAGAGATAGACATATGCCATCGCGGACTTTTTTGTAGACCTTTTTAAGGTTTACAATACTGTAGTACATTATTTTGATCTATCTCGTAGGGTTAAGCCAGCGTTTGCAATGTAAGCCCAAAAAAATGTGTTTATTTACGACATCCCATTAGAAACCTCTAAAATGATCAGTGTTTCTCTACTGTATTATACATGTATTATACATATAAACCTTCCTCTTGAATTATTCTATCTATTAAAAAAACCCGCATTAAAATCCGTTGCGTAGTTTTAAAGATTTAAGCATACATAGGGACAGACAGCGGGAAGCGACTTTGTTTTATACTATGTAGTGATATGTATTTATTTAGAAATATATATGTATGTTTATCAGTTGTCTAGTACTCATAGCACAAGCTCTGCTTAGTTTGGGACTAGATGGCGTTGTGTGAAAGTTGTGGAATATTATTATTATTATGTCGTTTATTCACATCTTTACCTTATTTTATTATATTTTTAAATATTTCTTATAATATAAGTACAAAAAAAAAACATTTAAAAATATTAAAAAATAGTGATCCGCCGGTGACGGGAGCAGGGTCCAAGCTACCGGTGGTTAGGACTCCAGAGACAGGAACCTCCTCACAATGCGAGCCGTATCGAGGAGTACTGCCTTTTGAATCAGGCCTTTGATCCAACCGCCTAACGAATTTATTATTATTATTATTATTCATTGTCTAAGAAAGGCTAAAAAGCAGTTTATCGAATCATTTTGTGTCAGTTTTGACGAAATAAAAAAGTGACAGTGATAACGGATTTTTATTGCTGATAGAACTACTGTTGAATTTTGATTGGAACTAAAATGTCTTTATTCAACTGCCGGTCGATTCTGTAAAAATCTCACCGTGAAATCATAAGTGAAGTGAGCACTTAATAGTCTTAATCCCTAGTGAATGACAGCTCACTCCACGCTCACTTCAGCCAAGCTTTCACGGTGAGATGGTTACAGAATCGCACGGCTGTTTTCTTAATCCAGCCCTTGACTTAACCCCTCTATGACAGTCTCCTGAGGTGTTGGTATGCTTATTATTATATTGGCAAATCATGTTTTGTTCTAAATTGTACTTTGACCATCTTTTTATGCAAATAAATATTTTATTATTTAAGAAATGAACAGAAGAAATCTTGTATTTTTATCACGCAACACCAACGCATTTTAACTACTTCGGTAAACTTCAGCCGATATAAATAGGGACTCGCATCGGAACTACGGCATTCAGGCAACTGCTTTGGTGAAAGCGCCATCTAGTATCAAGAAAATAAAGTAAACTTATTAAAATATGTTGAAGATTACTGCCGTCGTTTCCCTACTGCTTATTGGTAAGTTTTCAATTATTTTTGTTATGTTTAAAACTAGCTGCGCCCCGCGGTGTCGGGTGGCATAAGTCTCGATCCCGTGGGATATCGGGGTAAAGAGTATTCTCATGGTCTACCTGTGAGCTAAATTTCACCCAAATTTGTTCAGCTGTTTTAGCATGAAAGCGTAACAAACGAGCATATAAAAAATCTAACATTTTCTTTTATAATATTAGTTAAGACTAATTATCATTATTGTAAAACTAATTGGCATGTCGTGTTCAGGCGAAATGTTGACTGTGCAACCACAAATTTCAGTATTAGGGGTGTTAGGACTGGTGTTCCGTGGCTTCCGCGGACAAGTACCACAGAACAGCACAAGAACAAGCATAGTGAAGTACTATTTTGTAATAAAAATACGTACATATGTTTAGGTCAAGATATTTATTTATCTATGGACCCGCGTCGCCTAAAATAAATGAATATAATTACACTGTCATAAATCTATGATCACAGATATGTCAAGACAGGGAGAGCTTGTGGGTTCGATTCCAGACAGGCGCTTTACTTTGTGTTGACGGCACGGTTGGCGCAGTGATTAAGCGCGCTTGTCAAGGGCTCGATTCCCGCACGGAACAAATATTTGTATGACCTACAAGTAGTTGTTCCGGGTCTGGCTGTTTGTGTATGTGAGTTTAAATGTTTGTAAACGCGCCCACAATACAGGAGAAATTCCTAGTGTGGGGCAACGATTAAAAAAAAAAAACATCACCTCTGCTCTCAAATACGGTGAAGGAAAACTTCGTGAGGATACAAAAAAAAAATTAGAATAAAAAAAATCGAAGACACGTGACATCTATCAACCCGCACTGGGCCCGCGTGGTGGATTACGGCCCACTCCATCTCACAGAGAGGAGGTCTGTGTCCCAGCGGTGGGAACGTTATAGAATGATTATGTATATGTACAGACGCCAGCACATCAAGCTACCCGAAACTGTCAGATTTTCCCAATCAACTTTGAACCTTATGCTTTAGCGCTAAAGTTGAAAATCTATTAAAGAAATGTGACAGATTGTAGTAGCTTGATGTGCTGGCGTCTGTATGAATGAATGTAATGTAGTGTTCTTTTAAAAAGTACTGACTTGGTTTCAAACCGAAATAAAATTATTTATCTATGGAACTAATATGACTTTAATTTGCCAGCGACATTTTCGCAGGCAGATTCTAAACGACATAAAAAGGAAGCTACCGCATCAGCTGATTTTTCTTCAGGTCAGTCGAAAGTAAAATGCGTAGAGCAATAAATTATACTGGAATACCACGCCGACCAAACCTGCCAACAAAATGTATACCTATAGTCTGTTCCAAAAGTATCTGCAGAAAAAGTAAACAAATGGATCGGAAAGCGCAAGCTAATTTGTAGAACAACTTACGAATATCAACTTATATAATTTTTATTATGTACACCATATAAATTACAGTAAATTTAAACTAGGTATACAAAATTAAAAAAAAAAAAAAACTAACTAACTAACTAGGTATACAAGGTGTAACTTAAATAACGCACAACCTCTTAAGGGGTCATTGTACTCATCATTATGAACAACTTTTACTATGGGACCAAATCTGAAATCGCGAAAAAAAAATCAGCTGTTCCCTACATTTATGTATGTTCGCATAACTCGTCAAAATGTAGGGAACAGCTGATTTTTTTTCGCGATTTCCGTTTTGGTCCCATAGTAAAAGTTGTTCATAATGATGAGTACAATGACCCCTTAAGAGGTTGTGCGTTATTTAAGTTACACCTTGTATAAATAAATACAAAAACAAAAGGATTTAGGCGTCGAAGTACTCGTCCGCATCGCTGTCATCCAGAAACGTGCCCAGAAGACTGGCAGCATTGCCACGTTGAATGGCAATGCTAATTCTTTGGCCAAAGAACGACCCAGCCAGGTCACGTGAAATGTCGATCAGCCGGCGAGAAATTTCATTAAAAAGGAGACGCGTACTCGGGCCCCATGACCCGAGCGTTTCGACCCCAAACGGCTCAAAGCTGTACTTTACCCATAAGGTTACAGTACTTGCGCCGCTTGAGGATCTCAGCTGCCGAATTGAGTGGTTTAATTTGATTATTTGAATACTCAAACCCGAATTTCTAATTTTAAATCATCTCAGAGATGTTTTTCATTTGACAGTTGAGGTTAATTTTATGAATACAATTTTCGTTGATGATTTTTCAATTAAGTACCTACAATTTGATATTTTTATTTTTAATTTTCCATGTTTTTTTTTTAAAAAGGGGTCAGCCGGTCGATTCTGTAAAAATCTCACCGTGAAATCATAAGTGTAGTGAGTTTGAAGTGAACAGTGTCATTAGTGTTAATCCCTAATGACTAAGCTCACTTGCCACTCACTTCACCTAAGTTCTCACTGTGAGATTTTTACAGAATAGCACTGCAGATATAAAGTTGAAACCTTCTAAATACATTTAGACGAATGAGTTACTAATTCCCTTTAGAGAGTGATTGCGTAAGAATTTTTATAACACATTTGCTCGTAAAAGGTCTCTTACTGCACCAATTTCAATATCGTAATGTATCTCATTACGTACTTGTGCGTAATTGTAATGTAAAGCCCACGGTTTATCAAGATGCTCCCATCTAAAACGAACGGTACTTTTTAAAATCTTAGCAAAGAGTTTTTATGTCAGAAAAGTGGTCAACATTTTATGAATAAAATTAACTTTGGGAGATAAAATATAATAAATAAACATTTAATTCTTTAATTTCATTAATTTTGACAATGAATTACAACCATTTATCTGTAACAAAAACACAAAAGTATTAATTTACTTTATTAGTAATACTGGCTGTTTTTTGTGCCTTTGCCATAAACAAAAGACGCTGATGCGCGCGCATCGCTAATTTCCGTCGCCGCCACCGACTGCAGAACTCTGTGGTCTCGTTTCTCCTACTTTCACTCAAGAGAGTGAGAGAGAGACTGGTGAAATTGCAACTAATAATACGAGTAATAGCTTGACAACATTAAAAATGCCAACTGGCAACGTAATAATTAATTTTACAAATTGTTCGAATTTTAATAACTGTTTTAACAAGTAATTAAAGATTTATTCGTTTAATAAAGTCCAAGTTTTATTTATTTCCTCACAAATGTGTTATAAAACTTCGTATGACATACGTGCCGTTTGATAATTACAGCCTCTGCTTTCTTATAGCCCTCACCTACGGCTCGGGCTAGCAATATCGCCTCAGCTGTAATTTTCAACTTACCGCACTTATATCATAATGTACATACTATACCAGCATAGCTAATCACAACCACTCGATACGCTTCCCTACCGTATCGAACATCAGTCATTGTCATCGCAGGAGTCCTCTAAACGCTTTTCACAAGTCCAAGACCCGAATATGTTGTCAGTTTAAATCAAATAGACGACCGCTATTCTTCCGACAGCTGTTTGTTGTCGGTGGTAAGGCAATTAAGGTTATTGAAATGTGTAATTTTCGATACGATAGCCCGCAGTGTTATTCTGGAAAAATCTCAGCGTGAGAACTTAGGTGAAGTGAGCGGTAAGTGAGATCTGTCATTCCGTAATGCTGGGGTTGACACTATTATGTGCTTACTTCACTTATGATTTCACGGTGAGATTTTTTACAGAATCGACTGGCTGGAGAAGATTGTGAATAGCTGAACAAGGATTGTTTACACTTCCATGAGATACCTTTGGAACGGACTATACTGGGTGGGTATTTCACCCGGTTGGTTGCAGAACCCACCATACATTTTGTTGACCACGCAACCATGGTTGCGTGACCTTGGTGTCCCAGTGTAACATAGGTGTAAGCCCAGGTTCGCACGAACGCGTTTTCCCAGTGGCGATTTATTCGCGCACTGGGTTTTCAACGCACTGCCTTAGCGCCGAGAGTTGAAAAGTCCAACAATGTATTTTTTGACGCGCTGAGATGTGCTGTGTTGGATTCTCAACGCTCGGATCAACACCGAGAGTTGAGAATCCAGTGCGCAGTAAGTTCTCACAGCTATATTTTTACGTCCGTGCGGACGAGGGATAAGGCCTCGTACAGAGTGAACGCGGAGTGATGAGGGCGGTAGCGGGCGCGGGGGCGGTAGCGATTGGCTGGTCAGAGTGCAAAGCGAGTTGTTGTAGCGGGCAGTATATGGTAGAAGTGTTAAGGCGCGAACAAGAGAGACAGTGGCCCCGATTCCCTCGTTCACAAACCAAACTAAATTTATGTTCAGTGCATCTTTTTCTTTCTATTTCATTAAGAAAAGCACAGAAGACAAATATTAGCATAGTCCTGTCAAATTATGATACTCCATAGACAAGTTTAGATGTGATTAAAAAATTGGCTACTAAAAATACGTCAATTTACGTCAGGCGCTGACTAATTTGACAGGACTAAACTAATATTTATCTTCTGTCCTTTTGTTAATGAAATAGAAAGAAAAAGATGCACTGAACTTAAATTTAGTTTAGTTTGTGAACAAGGGAATCGGGGCCATTCTCTAAATAATTTTGCTTTTTAGGGTTCCGTACCCAAACGGTGCCCACGGAACCATATAACTCAGGCTCCACTGTCCGTCCATCTGTCTGTCAGCGGACTGTATGTCATGAAATAAGGTACACAGTTGAAAATTTCAATGTTTTTCTATTGTTCAATGTTTTACTGTGTGTACCTATATAAATAAATAAAATTGAAGGAGCCCATAGACGAAACGTGTTTTTTTTTCATATGTAGCGTTAAATACTGTATGGTGGCAAGGAACCCTTCGTGCGCGAGTCCGACACTGAACGATGGATATAAATGGCGGTTTCATTTGTTTAATACTTCGCTCCCCCCTTATCATCCGTGTAACCCCACCCTGGACGAGGCCAAAGGGCGAAATAGGTGTTAGTAGCTAATTTTAATAAGTGTATTATAAATGTTTGTTATTAGATCAGCGGTGTAATTGCGTAACACACTATCAGTAGCAATGGGTTTAATTTTGACAGTTCAACAACATTAATTGCGTTATTTACGTTGTTGAGCAGAGACATTTTTCGAACGTATGGAGCAATGGATAAGCAATATGCTTCAAAATTATTCAAATTGAGAGTAATAGTGTGTTACGCAATTCGGGTGCTGGAATGTATGTATGTTTAGGGTGCCATAAGGTTGTGTAAGATTTTACCCCGTGTGCGGCCGGGTACAGCGAGGTAATTTCGTAACACACTAAAAGTAACAAAGGCTTGCGAATGACAGCTCACTCCACGCTCACTTCACCCAAGCTTTCACGGTGAGATGGTTACAGAATCGCACGGCAGGTTGGCGAAAAAATATTGCACAAGAAATTGTAAATTACTAGAATTTTCCGGAATATTTAGTACTGATCTGGGATACGTAAGAATATTGTAGAAGGTTCTCGAAGCTATCACATCAAGGGTATATAAAGCCGCGCTAGTGAGGATTTGGTTAGTTTGTAAAAATGATTAGTGAACATCACCTTCGAAAGATCATGTTTTACGCGTGGCGTCAGGGACACAACGTGAGTGTGGCTAACATCACCAAAGCGTTCGGTGAATGTGTTGTATCGCGATGGAAGATAAGCCTCTGGTTTGCTCTTTTTGCATCGGGAGATATAACTCTTGAAGATCACGAGCGATCTGGGCGACCATCCACCTTCGACGATGACCAAAATCCAAGGACCAATCTTTTTAAAGGACGTATATCACATGGGATTTAAAAATAACAGGTAAAATGTAGGTACACCTCTGCCGAACTCTTCAGGGATTACAAGCGTGAAAATGGTATGCTGTATTCTTGCAGGAAGCACGCTGTGGGCTGCCAGTCTTTCCTGTGACTCCTGCGGTAGCGAGTGTGCGTCTGCGTGTGGAACACGACACTTCCGATCCTGCTGCTTCAACTATCTTAGAAAGAAGAGGGGACCTGACACTCTCAAGGTATGATATTTTTAAGGTTACGTACTCCACAGGGTCCTAATTCACAATGACCACTTCATGATTCCTTACTTCAAAACCACATCTCCTAATAACCTATTCTCTATGACAAAACGAACGAAAACGCGCGAGTAAACGCAATGTTGGCGTGCTCTGAACTGTCAAAATACCACGCTTGACAACCGTACGTGGTAAGGTTACGCGGGGAATGATAATTACCATACAAAATTGGTGGCCAGGATCCTATTCCATATCTTCTTTTCCTCCGTGTCGCTGGCACGACGGTATTTCAAATCTTGTTGGCCCAAAACTTCGCCAGTTGCACGGCGGCGTCGGTGGCAACACAGAGAGCACAGAGTTACTTTGACTGCATGTTTTGGGACCCTTTTTAACCGTTGAAGTGTCTGTTTGTAATGTCAAAATAACAGCATTTTATTTAGTAAAATGCTGTTATTTTGACCTTTATTTAGCAAAATGCTATTATTTTAACCTTTATTTAGTAAAATGCTGTTATGTTGACCTTTATTTAGCAAAATGCTGTTATTTTGACCTTTATTTAGTAAAATGCTGTTAGTTTGATCTTTATTTAGTAAAATGCTGTTATTTTAGCCTATAAAAATCAAAAGTCATTTATTCATTTATTCAAACTAGGCTGAGAATCAGCACTTTACAGACACCTCTGTGGTGTCGCCAGACGGCATAGTGTTAATAATATGATATGTTAATATTTTACAGTTCTTGTCACCAAACCAGGATGTTAAGGAAACCCAACAACGAGGAAAACTTCCCATGTTTGTCGTGGAAAACATTCCAATGCCAGAACAGTGGATCTCCAACATGCTATCCAATGAAAACCACCCGTATTCCTTAGAGGATATGTCTGAAAACCGCATGTACGAAGCTTAAACTTAATTCGTTACCTGTAATACCGTTTGAAGATACTTTAATACATTTTAAATGTTTATTTTTTTGACTGAAACAGAATATTTGTAATAATTAAAACTTTAATAAAATATTTTATTTCCATAATGTAATCAAATGTTCCAAAATGTTCTTCTCTTAACACAAATGTTTGGAACTTGCCAAGACTTCCAGATTACACGTTGACTAAGAGTCGCATACGAATATGAACCTTATTTTTGGGCAACTAATGTTCATTATGTTCACAGTCGTATAAGCGAATGTGAGCAACCGTTTCATTCGAATATAAACCTTAATGCTATACGAATGATGCTCTCATTCGTATAAGACGGTCTATGAATCTTACCAATGACGTAACGCATTTTTTTTAAATAAAATAATTATTATTCGCCTCAAAAATAAAATTCTTATTAAAATCTTTGAAAAATGTATAATTGTATTTCCAGGCACCTGTCAATTTAAAATGTAAAAAATATATCTTTAAAGTGTCATCGTTATTATACCACCTAATATTAATTAATTTAAAGTAAATATATCATTTCATTTAAATACTGTAAGTTAAAAACAAGCTATTGGTGAACATCAAAGCGTTTCGGTTTATTTATTTTTTGGGAAAACTGATGATTTTGTTTAAGCTAAATTGTTTGAAATGCATGAAGAAAATCAACCACCCTAAAAATAATTATCGCCTTTAAAAAAATTGTAATAGAACTGGAAAATTCCTGTTTGTCATAGATTTTATGTCCATAAATGGCTGGATTAATAGACATAAAATCCAGCAAAAAAAAAAAAAAAATTAAAAGTGAGTGTAAATATAAAATATTATTATCCAGATCTGATTGTTTCATTTTATCCACAAACATCACGCCTAGGTTCCCGGATGGTAGGCAGAGGTAGTACGCCCACGTACACATGAAGAGTTACAAGTCCTTTGCCATATTCAAGCCTATTGATTGTCATATTGCTAAGACCTATTGCTATGGCCTATTGCCCACGAGAAAGGGCTTTGAAGATCCGTGGTAAGCCTACCAGCCCGCCATTTAGATTTTTTTCAAAATGGCGGCCACAACATTTTATTAATATCCCGGAAACGTGACGCTTTACGGGGTTTGGTCCCATTATTTTTCGTTTCCATCGATGTCAGCTATCGATTTATATAGGGTGTCCCTGGAAGTATGGATCAAATCGAATAGTGGCGTGGGCAAGGTCATTTCCAAACTTTTTAACCCTGAGAATGTCTGTGATTTTGTCTGCGGTTCAAAAATTGTTATCAATTTTTGTTTTTTTCAATCACTTCGCATAGTGCTCAAAGAAAAAAAATATAAAAAACTATCAGGGCTCTCGAAATCATAAGTGAAGTGAGTTTGAAGTGAACAGTGTCATTAGTGTTAATCCCTAATGACAGCTCACTTGCCACTCACTTCACCTAAGTTCTCACGGTGAGATTTTTACAGAATAGCACTGAAGATATAAAGTTGAAACCTTCTAAATACATATAGACGAATGAGTTACTAATTCCCTTTAGAGAGTGATTGCGTATGAATTTTTATAACACATTTGCTCGTAAAAGATCTCTTACTGCACCAATTTCAATATCGTAATGTATCTCATTACGTACTTGTGCGTAATTGTAATGTAAAGCGCACGGTTTATCAAGATGCTCCGTCTAAAACGAACGGTACTTTTTTAAATCTTAGCAAAGAGTTTTTATGTCAGAAAAGTGGTCAACATTTTATGAATAAAATTAACTTTGGGAGATAAAATATAATAAATAAACATTTAATTATTTAATTTAATTAATTTTGACAATTAAATACAACCATTTATCTGTAACAAAAACACAAAAGTATTAATTTACTTTATTAGTAATACTGGCTGTTTTTTGTGCCTTTGCCATAAACAAAAGACGCTGATGCGCGCGCATCGCTGGCAACGTAATAATTAATTTTACAAATTGTTCGAATGTTAATAACTGTTTTAACAAGTAATTAAATATTTATTCGTTTAAGAAAGTCCGAGTTTTATTTATTTCCTCACAAATGTGTTATAAAACGTCGTATGACATACGTGCGGTTTGATAATTACAGCCTCTGCTTTCTTATAGCCCTCACCTACGGCTCGGGCTAGCAATATCGCCTCAGCTGTAATTTTCAACTTACCGCACTTATATCATAATGTACTATACCAGCATAGCTAATCACAACCACTCGATACGCTTCCCTACCGTATCGAACATCAGTCATTGTCATCGCAGGAGTCCTCTAAACGCTTTTCACAAGTCCAAAACCCGAATATGTTGTCAGTTTAAATCAAATAGACGACCGCTATTCTTCCGACAGCTGTTTGTTGTCGGGGGTAAGGCAATTAAGGTTATTGAAATGTGTAATTTTCGATACGATAGCCCGCAGTGTTATTCTGGAAAAATCTCACCGTGAGAACTTAGGTGAAGTGAGCGGTAAGTGAGATCTGTCATTCCGTAATGCTGGGGTTGACACTATTAAGTGCTTACTTCACTTATGATTTCACGGTGAGATTTTTTACAGAATCGACTGGCTGGAGAAGATTGTGAATAGCTGAACAAGGATTGTTTACACTTCCATGAGATACCTTTGGAACGGACTATACTGGGTGGGTATTTCACCCGGTTGGTTGCAGAACCCACCATACATTTTTTTGACCACGCAACCATGGTTGCGTGACCTTGGTGTCCCAGTGTAACATAGGTGTAAGCCCAGGTTCGCACGAACGCGTTTTCCCAGTGGCGATTTATTCGCGCACTGGGTTTTCAACGCACTGCCTTAGCGCCGAGAGTTGAAAAGTCCAACAATGCATTTCTTGACGCGCTGAGATGTGCTCTGTTGGATTCTCAACGCTCGGATCAACATCGAGAGTTGAGAATCCAGTGCGCAGTAAATTCTCACAGCTATATTTTTACGTCCGTGCGGACGAGGGATAAGGCCTCGTACAGAGTGAACGCGGAGTGATGAGGGCGGTAGCGGGCGCGGGGGCGGTAGCGATTGGCTGGTCAGAGTGCAAAGCGAGTTGTTGTAGCGGGCAGTATATGGTAGAAGTGTTAAGGCGCGAACAAGAGAGACAGTGGCCCCGATTCCCTCGTTCACAAACCAAACTAAATTTATGTTCAGTGCATCTTTTTCTTTCTATTTCATTAAGAAAAGCACAGAAGACAAATATTAGCATAGTCCTGTCAAATTATGATACTCCATAGACAAGTTTAGATGTGATTAAAAAATTGGCTACTAAAAATACGTCAATTTACGTCAGGCGCTGACTAATTTGACAGGACTAAACTAATATTTATCTTCTGTCCTTTTGTTAATGAAATAGAAAGAAAAAGATGCACTGAACTTAAATTTAGTTTAGTTTGTGAACAAGGGAATCGGGGCCATTCTCTAAATAATTTTGCTTTTTAGGGTTCCGTACCCAAACGGTGCCCACGGAACCATATAACTCAGGCTCCACTGTCCGTCCATCTGTCTGTCAGCGGACTGTATGTCATGAAATAAGGTACACAGTTGAAAATTTCAATGTTTTTCTATTGTTCAATGTTTTACTGTGTGTACCTATATAAATAAATAAAATTGAAGGAGCCCATAGACGAAACGTGTTTTTTTTTCATATGTAGCGTTAAATACTGTATGGTGGCAAGGAACCCTTCGTGCGCGAGTCCGACACTGAACGATGGATATAAATGGCGGTTTCATTTGTTTAATACTTCGCTCCCCCCTTATCATCCGTGTAACCCCACCCTGGACGAGGCCAAAGGGCGAAATAGGTGTTAGTAGCTAATTTTAATAAGTGTATTATAAATGTTTGTTATTAGATCAGCGGTGTAATTGCGTAACACACTATCAGTAGCAATGGGTTTAATTTTGACAGTTCAACAACATTAATTGCGTTATTTACGTTGTTGAGCAGAGACATTTTTCGAACGTATGGAGCAATGGATAAGCAATATGCTTCAAAATTATTCAAATTGAGAGTAATAGTGTGTTACGCAATTCGGGTGCTGGAATGTATGTATGTTTAGGGTGCCATAAGGTTGTGTAAGATTTTACCCCGTGTGCGGCCGGGTACAGCGAGGTAATTTCGTAACACACTAAAAGTAACAAAGGCTTGCGAATGACAGCTCACTCCACGCTCACTTCACCCAAGCTTTCACGGTGAGATGGTTACAGAATCGCACGGCAGGTTGGCGAAAAAATATTGCACAAGAAATTGTAAATTACTAGAATTTTCCGGAATATTTAGTACTGATCTGGGATACGTAAGAATATTGTAGAAGGTTCTCGAAGCTATCACATCAAGGGTATATAAAGCCGCGCTAGTGAGGATTTGGTTAGTTTGTAAAAATGATTAGTGAACATCACCTTCGAAAGATCATGTTTTACGCGTGGCGTCAGGGACACAACGTGAGTGTGGCTAACATCACCAAAGCGTTCGGTGAATGTGTTGTATCGCGATGGAAGATAAGCCTCTGGTTTGCTCTTTTTGCATCGGGAGATATAACTCTTGAAGATCACGAGCGATCTGGGCGACCATCCACCTTCGACGATGACCAAAATCCAAGGACCAATCTTTTTAAAGGACGTATATCACATGGGATTTAAAAATAACAGGTAAAATGTAGGTACACCTCTGCCGAACTCTTCAGGGATTACAAGCGTGAAAATGGTATGCTGTATTCTTGCAGGAAGCACGCTGTGGGCTGCCAGTCTTTCCTGTGACTCCTGCGGTAGCGAGTGTGCGTCTGCGTGTGGAACACGACACTTCCGATCCTGCTGCTTCAACTATCTTAGAAAGAAGAGGGGACCTGACACTCTCAAGGTATGATATTTTTAAGGTTACGTACTCCACAGGGTCCTAATTCACAATGACCACTTCATGATTCCTTACTTCAAAACCACATCTCCTAATAACCTATTCTCTATGACAAAACGAACGAAAACGCGCGAGTAAACGCAATGTTGGCGTGCTCTGAACTGTCAAAATACCACGCTTGACAACCGTACGTGGTAAGGTTACGCGGGGAATGATAATTACCATACAAAATTGGTGGCCAGGATCCTATTCCATATCTTCTTTTCCTCCGTGTCGCTGGCACGACGGTATTTCAAATCTTGTTGGCCCAAAACTTCGCCAGTTGCACGGCGGCGTCGGTGGCAACACAGAGAGCACAGAGTTACTTTGACTGCATGTTTTGGGACCCTTTTTAACCGTTGAAGTGTCTGTTTGTAATGTCAAAATAACAGCATTTTATTTAGTAAAATGCTGTTATTTTGACCTTTATTTAGCAAAATGCTATTATTTTAACCTTTATTTAGTAAAATGCTGTTATGTTGACCTTTATTTAGCAAAATGCTGTTATTTTGACCTTTATTTAGTAAAATGCTGTTAGTTTGATCTTTATTTAGTAAAATGCTGTTATTTTAGCCTATAAAAATCAAAAGTCATTTATTCATTTATTCAAACTAGGCTGAGAATCAGCACTTTACAGACACCTCTGTGGTGTCGCCAGACGGCATAGTGTTAATAATATGATATGTTAATATTTTACAGTTCTTGTCACCAAACCAGGATGTTAAGGAAACCCAACAACGAGGAAAACTTCCCATGTTTGTCGTGGAAAACATTCCAATGCCAGAACAGTGGATCTCCAACATGCTATCCAATGAAAACCACCCGTATTCCTTAGAGGATATGTCTGAAAACCGCATGTACGAAGCTTAAACTTAATTCGTTACCTGTAATACCGTTTGAAGATACTTTAATACATTTTAAATGTTTATTTTTTTGACTGAAACAGAATATTTGTAATAATTAAAACTTTAATAAAATATTTTATTTCCATAATGTAATCAAATGTTCCAAAATGTTCTTCTCTTAACACAAATGTTTGGAACTTGCCAAGACTTCCAGATTACACGTTGACTAAGAGTCGCATACGAATATGAACCTTATTTTTGGGCAACTAATGTTCATTATGTTCACAGTCGTATAAGCGAATGTGAGCAACCGTTTCATTCGAATATAAACCTTAATGCTATACGAATGATGCTCTCATTCGTATAAGACGGTCTATGAATCTTACCAATGACGTAACGCATTTTTTTTAAATAAAATAATTATTATTCGCCTCAAAAATAAAATTCTTATTAAAATCTTTGAAAAATGTATAATTGTATTTCCAGGCACCTGTCAATTTAAAATGTAAAAAATATATCTTTAAAGTGTCATCGTTATTATACCACCTAATATTAATTAATTTAAAGTAAATATATCATTTCATTTAAATACTGTAAGTTAAAAACAAGCTATTGGTGAACATCAAAGCGTTTCGGTTTATTTATTTTTTGGGAAAACTGATGATTTTGTTTAAGCTAAATTGTTTGAAATGCATGAAGAAAATCAACCACCCTAAAAATAATTATCGCCTTTAAAAAAATTGTAATAGAACTGGAAAATTCCTGTTTGTCATAGATTTTATGTCCATAAATGGCTGGATTAATAGACATAAAATCCAGCAAAAAAAAAAAAAAAATTAAAAGTGAGTGTAAATATAAAATATTATTATCCAGATCTGATTGTTTCATTTTATCCACAAACATCACGCCTAGGTTCCCGGATGGTAGGCAGAGGTAGTACGCCCACGTACACATGAAGAGTTACAAGTCCTTTGCCATATTCAAGCCTATTGATTGTCATATTGCTAAGACCTATTGCTATGGCCTATTGCCCACGAGAAAGGGCTTTGAAGATCCGTGGTAAGCCTACCAGCCCGCCATTTAGATTTTTTTCAAAATGGCGGCCACAACATTTTATTAATATCCCGGAAACGTGACGCTTTACGGGGTTTGGTCCCATTATTTTTCGTTTCCATCGATGTCAGCTATCGATTTATATAGGGTGTCCCTGGAAGTATGGATCAAATCGAATAGTGGCGTGGGCAAGGTCATTTCCAAACTTTTTAACCCTGAGAATGTCTGTGATTTTGTCTGCGGTTCAAAAATTGTTATCAATTTTTGTTTTTTTCAATCACTTCGCATAGTGCTCAAAGAAAAAAAATATAAAAAACTATCAGGGCTCTCGAAATCATAAGTGAAGTGAGTTTGAAGTGAACAGTGTCATTAGTGTTAATCCCTAATGACAGCTCACTTGCCACTCACTTCACCTAAGTTCTCACGGTGAGATTTTTACAGAATAGCACTGAAGATATAAAGTTGAAACCTTCTAAATACATATAGACGAATGAGTTACTAATTCCCTTTAGAGAGTGATTGCGTATGAATTTTTATAACACATTTGCTCGTAAAAGATCTCTTACTGCACCAATTTCAATATCGTAATGTATCTCATTACGTACTTGTGCGTAATTGTAATGTAAAGCGCACGGTTTATCAAGATGCTCCGTCTAAAACGAACGGTACTTTTTTAAATCTTAGCAAAGAGTTTTTATGTCAGAAAAGTGGTCAACATTTTATGAATAAAATTAACTTTGGGAGATAAAATATAATAAATAAACATTTAATTATTTAATTTAATTAATTTTGACAATTAAATACAACCATTTATCTGTAACAAAAACACAAAAGTATTAATTTACTTTATTAGTAATACTGGCTGTTTTTTGTGCCTTTGCCATAAACAAAAGACGCTGATGCGCGCGCATCGCTGGCAACGTAATAATTAATTTTACAAATTGTTCGAATGTTAATAACTGTTTTAACAAGTAATTAAATATTTATTCGTTTAAGAAAGTCCGAGTTTTATTTATTTCCTCACAAATGTGTTATAAAACGTCGTATGACATACGTGCGGTTTGATAATTACAGCCTCTGCTTTCTTATAGCCCTCACCTACGGCTCGGGCTAGCAATATCGCCTCAGCTGTAATTTTCAACTTACCGCACTTATATCATAATGTACTATACCAGCATAGCTAATCACAACCACTCGATACGCTTCCCTACCGTATCGAACATCAGTCATTGTCATCGCAGGAGTCCTCTAAACGCTTTTCACAAGTCCAAAACCCGAATATGTTGTCAGTTTAAATCAAATAGACGACCGCTATTCTTCCGACAGCTGTTTGTTGTCGGGGGTAAGGCAATTAAGGTTATTGAAATGTGTAATTTTCGATACGATAGCCCGCAGTGTTATTCTGGAAAAATCTCACCGTGAGAACTTAGGTGAAGTGAGCGGTAAGTGAGATCTGTCATTCCGTAATGCTGGGGTTGACACTATTAAGTGCTTACTTCACTTATGATTTCACGGTGAGATTTTTTACAGAATCGACTGGCTGGAGAAGATTGTGAATAGCTGAACAAGGATTGTTTACACTTCCATGAGATACCTTTGGAACGGACTATACTGGGTGGGTATTTCACCCGGTTGGTTGCAGAACCCACCATACATTTTGTTGACCACGCAACCATGGTTGCGTGACCTTGGTGTCCCAGTGTAACATAGGTGTAAGCCCAGGTTCGCACGAACGCGTTTTCCCAGTGGCGATTTATTCGCGCACTGGGTTTTCAACGCACTGCCTTAGCGCCGAGAGTTGCAAAATCCAACAATGTATTTTTTGACGCGCTGAGATGTGCTCTGTTGGATTCTCAACGCTCGGATCAACACCGAGAGTTGAGAATCCAGTGCGCAGTAAATTCTCACAGCGATATTTTTACGTCCGTGCGGACGAGGGATAAGGCCTCGTACAGAGTGAACGCGGAGTGATGAGGGCGGTAGCGGGCGCGGGGGCGGTAGCGATTGGCTGGTCAGAGTGCAAAGCGAGTTGTTGTAGCGGGCAGTATATGGTAGAAGTGTTAAGGCGCGAACAAGAGAGACAGTGGCCCCGATTCCCTCGTTCACAAACCAAACTAAATTTATGTTCAGTGCATCTTTTTCTTTCTATTTCATTAAGAAAAGGACAGAAGACAAATATTAGCATAGTCCTGTCAAATTATGATACTCCATAGACAAGTTGAGACGTGATTAAAAAGTTGACTACTAAAAATACGTCAATTTACGTCAGGCGCTGATTAATTTGACAGGACTAAACTAATATTTATCTTCTGTCCTTTTGTCCGTTTGTACAGAACCTTATAACTCAGGCTCCACTGTCCGTCCATCTGTCTGTCAGCGGACTCTATGTCATGAAATAAGGTACACAGTTGAAAATTTCAATTTTTTTCAATTGTTCAATGTTTTACTGTGTGTATATAAATAAATAAAATTGAAGGGGCCCATAGACGAAACGTGTTTTTTTTTCATATGTAGCGTTAAATATTGTATGGTGGCAAGGAACCCTTCGTGCGCGAGTCCGACACTGAACGATGGATATAAATGGCGGTTTCATTTGTTTAATACTTCGCTCCCCCCTTATCATCCGTGTAACCCCACCCTGGACGAGGCCAAAGGGCGAAATAGGTGTTAGTAGCTAATTTTAATAAGTGTATTATAAATGTTTGTTATTAGATCAGCGGTGTAATTGCGTAACACACTATCAGTAGCAATGGGTTTAATTTTGACAGTTCAACAACATTAATTGCGTTATTTACGTTGTTGAGCAGAGACATTTTTCGAACGTATGGAGCAATGGATAAGCAATATGCTTCAAAATTATTCAAATTGAGAGTAATAGTGTGTTACGCAATTCGGGTGCTGGAATGTATGTATGTTTAGGGTGCCACAAGGTTGTGTAAGATTTTACCCCGTGTGCGGCCGGGTACAGCGAGGTAATTTCGTAACACACTAAAAGTAACAAAGGCTTGCGAATGACAGCTCACTCCACGCTCACTTCACCCAAGCTTTCACGGTGAGATGGTTACAGAATCGCACGGCAGGTTGGCGGAAAAATATTGCACAAGAAATTGTAAATTACTAGAATTTTCCGGAATATTTAGTACTGATCTGGGATACGTAAGAATATTGTAGAAGGTTCTCGAAGCTATCACATCAAGGGTATATAAAGGTGCGCTAGTGAGGATTTGGTTAGTTTGTGAAAATGATTAGTGAACATCAACTTCGAAAGATCATGTTTTACGCGTGGCGTCAGGGACACAACGTGAGTGTGGCTAACATCACCAAAGCGTTCGGTGAATGTGTTGTATCGCGATGGAAGATAAGTCGCTGGTTTGCTCGCTTTGCATCGGGAGATATAACTCTTGAAGATCACGAGCGATCTGGGCGACCATCCACCTTCGACGATGACCAAAATCCAAGGACCAATCTTTTTAAAGGACGTATATCACATGGGATTTAAAAATAACAGGTAAAATGTAGGTGTAATTTAGGTACACCTCTGCCGAACTCTTCAGGGATTACAAGCGTGAAAATGGTATGCTGTATTCTTGCAGGAAGCACGCTGTGGGCTGCCAGTCTTTCCTGTGACTCCTGCGGTAGCGAGTGTGCGTCTGCGTGTGGAACACGACACTTCCGATCCTGCTGCTTCAACTATCTTAGAAAGAAGAGGGGACCTGACACTCTCAAGGTATGATATTTTTAGGGCTACGTACTCCACAGGGTCCTAATTCACAATGACCACTTCATGATTCCTTACTTCAAAACCGCATCTGCTAATAACCTATTCTCTATGACAAAACGAACGAAAACGCGCGAGTAAACGCAATGTTGGCGTACTCGGAAATGTCAAAATGCCAAGCTTGACAACCGTACGTGGTAAGATTACACGGGGAATAATAATTACCATACAGAATTAGTGCCCAGGATCCTATTCCATATCTTCTTTTCCTCCGTGTCGCTGGCACGACGGTATTTCAAATCTTGTTGGCCCAAAACTTCGCCAGTTGCACGGCGGCGTCGGTGGCAACACAGAGAGCACAGAGTTACTTTGACTGCATGTTTTGGGACCCTTTTTAACCGTTGAAGTGTCTGTTTGTAATGTCAAAATAACAGCATTTTATTTAGTAAAATGCTGTTATTTTGACCTTTATTTAGTAAAATGCTGTTATTTTGACCTTTATTTAGCAAAATGCTGTTATTTTGACCTTTATTTAGTAAAATGCTGTTTTGTTGACCTTTATTTAGCAAAATGCTGTTATTTTGACCTTTATTTAGTAAAATGCTGTTATTTTGGCCTATAAAAATCAAAAGTCATTTATTCAAATTAGGCTGAGAATCAGCACTTTACAGACACCTCTGTGGTGTCGCCAGACGGCATAGTGTTAATAATATGATATGTTAATATTTTACAGTTCTTGTCACCAAACCAGGATGTTAAGGAAACCCAACAACGAGGAAAACTTCCCATGTTTGTCGTCGAAAACATTCCAATGCCAGAACAGTGAATCTCCAACATGATATCCAATGAAAACCACCCGTATTCCTTAGAGGATATGTCTGAAAACCGCATGTACGAAGCTTAAACTTAATTCGTTACCGTTTGAAGATACTTTAATACATTTTAAATGTTTATTTTTTTGACTGAAACAGAATATTTGTAATAATTAAAACTTTAATAAAATATTTTATTTCCATAATGTAATCAAATGTTCCAAAATGTTCTTCTCATAACACAAATGTTTGGAACTTGCCAAGACTTCCAGATTACACGTTGACTAAGAGTCCCATACTAATATGAACCTTATTTTTGGGTAACTAATGTTCACAGTCGTATAAGCGCATGTGAGCAACCGTTTCATTCGAATTTAAACCTTAATGCTGTATAAATAATGCTCTCATTCGTATAAGACGGTCTATGAATCTTACCAATGACGTAGCGCATTTTTTTAAAATAAAATAGTTATTATTCGCCTCAAAAATAAAATTCCTACTAAAATCTTTGAAAATGTATAATTGTATTTCCAGGCACCTGTCAATTTAAAATGTAAAAAATATATCTTTAAAGTGTCATCGTTATTATATCACCTAATATTAATTAATTTAAAGTAAATATATCATTTCATTTAAATACTGTAAGTTAAAAACAAGCTATTGGTGAACATCAAAGCGTTTCGGTTTATTTATTTTTTGGGAAAACTAATGATTTTGTTCAAACTAAATTGTTTGAAATGCATGAAGAAAATCAACCACCCTAAAAATAATTATCGCCTTTAAAAAAATTGTAATAGAACTGGAAAATTCCTGTTTGTCATAGATTTTATGTCCATAAATGGCTGGATTAATAGACATAAAATCCAGCAAAAAAAAAAATTAAAAGTGAGTGTAAATATAAAATATTATTATCCAGATCTGATTGTTTCATTTTATCCACAAACATCACGCCTAGGTTCCCGGATGGTAGGCAGAGGTAGTACGCGGGGGGAGTTTAACACGTCACTCCTCCCCCCCCGACACGAGGAGGCCCGCACGAGCGGGCCAGCACCAGTCGGGGGTTGCGGAAGTATCGTTCGTTCCCGTGACTCCCGGCGTAGGTGAGAGAGGGAACACCGGGGTGGTTTTTAGTCAGTAAGAGTCTGACAGACCCCGCCGCCCGACCCAGGGCGGTGACATCCATGAGGATTTTCCGCCCCGAAACAAAAAAAAAAAAAAAAGGTAGTACGCCCACGTACACATCAAGAGTTACAAGTCCTTTGCCATATTCAAGCCTATTGATTGTCATATTGCTAAGACCTATTGCTATGGCCTATTGCCCATGAGAAAGGGCTTTGAAGATCCGTGGTAAGCCTACCAGCCCGCCATTTAGATTTTTTTCAAAATGGCGGCCACAACATCTTTATTAATATCCCGGAAACGTGACGCTTTACGGGGTTTGGTCCCATTATTTTTCGTTTCCATCGATGTCAGCTATCGATTTATATAGGCTGTCCCTGGAAGTATGGATCGAATCGAATAGGGGCGTGGGCAAGGTCATTTCCAAACTTTTTAACCCTGAGAATGTCTGTGATTTTGTCTGCGGTTCAAAAATTGTTATCAATTTTTGTTTTTTTCAATCACTTCGCATAGTGCTCAAAGAAAAAAAAATATAAAAAAACTATCAGGGCTCTCGATTCATTTTTTTTTTTCAGGACGTTGTAGAAAAGTTGACCTTTCCTGTGGTAATACTTATACGCAGCTAGAAAAAATGTTAAATAAGAAAAAAAACATTTACTGCAAAGGCTACGTGGTGGCAAAAAAATTATTCAGTTTTCGAACAAACATTTTATTCAATTGCACCGACTTTCTCAGGGTTAAAACGTTTGGAAATAACCTTGCCCACGCCCCTATTCGATTTGATCCATATTTCCAGGGACACCTTGTATAAGTTTCATGCGGGGCGGCAATTTTGAACCAAAGGCGCGACAGTAGGTCTGCCAGCCCCATATTAAAATCTTCAATCCTCTTTGGCACACAGATAGTTTATATCCTAAATTAACATACACGTAGCGTAATTTTAACTCCGGTAGTACAGACGCCAGCACATTAAGCTACCCGAAACTATCAAATTTTCCCAATCAGCCTTGAACCTTATGCATTAGCGATAAAGTTAAAAATCTATTAAATAAATTTGACAGATTGTAGTAGCTTGATGTGCTGGCGTCTGTACATTCCCGTGGTATAATTTCCGATAGCCACGCGAGCTACTCCGCCCGCGGGCGAAAACTAAATGTAACAATAAAACATCAAATTATAAATAAATTCTGTTTATTGCATAAAATATAAATTTAGAACACATCAAGCTACTCGAAACTGTCAAATATTCCCAATCAACTTTGAACCTTTGCTATAGCTTTAAAGTTGAAAATCTATTAAAGAAATTTGACAGATTGTAGTAGCTTGATGTGCTGGCGTCGGTACCAAACACCCACCACCGAAGTGTGTTTCTAAAAACAGAAATTGCGGTTTTATAATGTATCACCTACCAGCATATAATCGCAGAGACAATCAAAATGATAAGAAAATAAATCCCGGGGGTTAAATATTTTTTATAGGAAGTTAAAAATGCTTAAAAAAAATAAAATGCTTAAAAATGCCGTCCTAAAATAAATGAATAATAATGTATCGCAAAAAAGTATGATTGTTTTCATAGTCAATGGATTAATAAGCTGGAGCAATCAAATTATGGGGTGAATTTCCTAACAGTGGTTGGGAAGATTGACCCAAAGGTAGGGGTGACTGCCCTAATAATGGTAGGGACGATTGCCCTAAAAGTAGTTGCGACTGTCAGCAAACGCCGGAGAGTTGTGATTGACATAACAAAGGATTGTGTGTATCGTCTAATTGAGACGGAGAGCTAAGGCCTAAGGATGGTAGGAACGATTGGCCCTAAACGGACTGAGGTGATTGTTCCCAAACGGAGTACTTTGATTGGTCCAACAGATTGTGTGTATGGTCCAATTGAGACAGGGGGCTAAGGCCTAAAGTTGGTAGGGACGATTGGCCATAAACTGTCTGAGGTGATTGTCCTCAAACGGAGTTCTGTGATTGACCCAACAGATTGTGTGTATGGTCCAATTGAGACAGGGGGCTAAGGCCTAGCGTTGGTAGGGACGATTGGCCATAAACTGACTGAGGTGATTGTCCCGAAACAGAGTTCTGTGATTGGCCCAACAGATTGTGTGTATGGTCCAATTGAGACAGGGGGCTAAGGCCTAACGTTGGTAGGGACGATTGGCCATAAACTGTCTGAGGTGATTGTCCCCAAACGGAGTTCTGTGATTGGCCCAACAGATTGTGTGTATGGTCCAATTGAGACAAGGGGGTGACGCTTAAAGATGGTATGGACGGTTGGCCATAAACGGACTGAGGTGATTGTCCCCAAAGGAGGGAGAGTTGTGATTTGCCCAACAAAGGATTTTGTGTATGCTCCAATTGATATAAGGGGACGCTTAAAGATGGTAGGGACGTTTGCCCATAAACGGACTGAGGTGATTGTCCCCAAGGGAGGGAGAGTTGTGACTGGCCCAACAACGGACTGTGTGTTTGGCCGAATAGAGACTGAGAGCTAAGGCCTAAAGGTGGTAGGTAGGATTGGTCATGCACGGACTGGGGTGCCTGCCCCCACAAATGAGAATGTAACGTAACATCGTTCTCCAGGTGGTTGTCAGACAACCACAGCTGGTTATTATGTAACAATGGTTGATTGTTTTGAAGCGCATTTCCACAATAGACTGTCGGTGTGACACTTCCTTCGCCGCCGAGACTACCGACGCGGTGAACTGAGATAATGTTGGTAGTTATAAAACTCGCCGAAGGTAGAATGTCGAAGTCACACACTATTGCTCTGATACCGATAGGTCCATTCGGGCAATTTGGGATGTCCTGAAAAGATATTTTTAAATTATCATCATCATTTCAGCCAATAGACGTTTCAGCGATGTTAGGCCTCCTACATGGTGGACCAGGTAATCTGGTGAAGGTGGTCGCACTTCGCTGGATGAGCACACAACTAAAATTCCCGATTAGTCAGAACCTTGTCGTCAGCACTGTTGACGATCGGAAAAAAAAAACTACGGGTTACACTCCGGGAGTGCCGGCAGAAGTGAAAACTTGAATATTAACGTTGTGCATTTTTGATATTTTGGAATGGTTAGAGAATAATTTTGCACGAATTGCTTTAATTATCCGTATAAAAGTACTATAATTTATGTGGTAGAATACAATATTTATTTATTGCGCTATCGTACACAAACATGACAACCGCGCCGTAGAAAGAGAGGGGGATACTTCCTCTCCTACGCCGCGCCGGCTGTCTACTCTCCATCCGTCTTACGAATTTTCGATCAGGTCACGTGTCCTGACGCGAGTTTAACATTTTTACCCATTACAAAAAAAGTGTACAACGCCGCTAAAGAAGTTTTCACTTCAAAAAAAAAAGTTTCATTCGTTCACAGTTTCGACGGACGGGACTTTTTTCCCGATCGTTCATACCTGTGATACAAAATAGAAAGTACTTATTTGGCATTTTCTTAACTAATTGTAATAACTCTAGAAGAAAAAACATATTCTCAGTGAGTTTGTGTGCAAAATACGAATAGAATAGAAGAGAATACTCTTTATTATGTACAGACGCCAGCACATCAAGCTACCCGAAACTGGCAAATTTTCCCAATCAACTTCGAACCTTAGGCTTTAGCGATAAAGTTGAAAATCTATTAAAGAAATTTGACAGATTGTAGTAGCTTGATGTGCTAGCGTCTGTACACCATATAAATTACAGACATAAATATAGAAATTTTACAAAGGGAGACACAATGGGCGGTCTTATCGCTAAGAGCGATCTTTTAAAGGCAACCTTTAGATGGATTGAAAAGGGGAGGGAGAGAACCTATGGTTCAACCCTTATGTGAGTGACGAGGTATCCGGGTACCTCGTCACTCACTTATGGGTTAAAGGCGACATGTATGTGTAGTTTAATAAAGAACACTTACTGGAATGAGGACTTTGAAGTCGGCTATCCCTTGCTGTAGAGAAGTTTTCACCAGTGGGATCCCGTTCCCAATCGCAGAACCTATTTACAAAATATTTCAACAAATATTAGGTACTGTGTGTGCTGCGCTGGTGGTGAGTAATAAAAGCCGCACAGGTCGATCGATCAGGTTAAGCTACGCTTGCCGCGGTTGGTCCGTGGATGGGTGACCATCTTCATAATACCACGACCGCTCCGTGCCTCGGAAAGCACGTTAAGCCATTGGTCCCGGCTGTCATTCGTGGATCTTTGACAGTCGTTACGGGACGTCAGTAACCCGAAAGTCTGACAACCAGTCTTACCAAGGGGTATCGTATTAGCCAGCAACTGGTTTGTGGAGATCAGATAGGCACTCGCTCCATGTAAATTACTGGTATGTAGCTGCATCCGGTTAGACTGGAAGCCGACCCCAACATAGTTGGGAAAAGACTAGACAGATCGTTTAAAATCAGGTTTTGATTAGAACTTTAACGTTGTGGGAATAAAGGTGGTAATTCAAAAATGACTCAATGGTTTAAACTTGGACTGTAATTGCGTAACACATTATCAATCGCCATCTGAATAATTTTGAAGGATATTGCTAATCCATTGCTTCGTATGTTCGAAAAATTTGTCTGCTCAACAACGTAAATAACGCAATGAATGTTGTTGAACTGTCAAGATGAAAGCCATTGCTACTGATAGTATATTACGCAAATACCCCCAGGGTCTGATAAATGATAAATGATTTATTTTCTGTAAGTAGGTTTGTACAAACACTTTTACATGTCAATCATATTTTTTAAACTAGATGAGGTCGGCGTTTCCTATCTGACTACTCTGAGAAGAAAGGCCGAAACAAACTCAGAGGTCACAGTCTCTTTTAAAGTCCAGTCATAATCTTGGTCAGATCATGTGAAGACCATGTAGATTGGTGTCTGAAATGGTCTTTTGAGTAAAGAACCACACAGATTGAGCGGACCTGTCCAGTCAGTGCACGCATTTGTCAAAAATCGTGCAGCTCAACTCAGAACTCTGAAGATAAATCTTGGTAATAAGACAGGAAACATCCCTAACTACAATGAAAGCTCACCTGTCTGTATCAGTCCGCACTGGTTGGTACCAAGTGGGTGCGTAACCGTGACTGCAAACGCGCAGGCCAATACCAGAAGACTTGTTACTGCAGCCATGTTGTCCAGAGAAGTGTAGCCAACAGTTGGGAACAACACGACTATTTATAAGGCACAAGATTAAAAAAAAAAATAGTCTTAATTGCATTGCAAATGCAATAATTAAATTACACGGGAGTAATGAGACTGCAAAGCGAATATTTGATAATTCGGTGTTCATGAACGCTTCTTACATTGTCGTTATTTCTCCAATTAGAACATTTAATATTCTCTGAGAGTTCAATGTAACAATGCCTTCAGGATGTGGATGGGACTCCTTTGCTATTGCAGTACGTTAGCGATGTTTGCAGAAGACAAAGACAAAGACAAAGACATTTATTCGTTGGATATGGTAGGTACAAAGTTGGTTGGTATATATGGATAAGTTCAGGACACAGCCGCCGCTAATAGCGGCATACGAATATTTACAATGTGAACCTAACGTACACGTGGATATAAAAACCTAACTATTCTACTTGTACTCTAATAAACAATACAAACCACTTATAATATGGGCATTATACTCCAATATACTATATAAAATAAAAACACAACAATAATAACATTTCTATTATAAAACTAAATAAATCTACCTTATTAAATATACAACGTGTAACGTTAAATGCGCAAAACCTCAGACACCCCAACTGATTTTTAATTCAATTGACCTATTTCAGAGAAAATAAGTAATTAAAAAAAATTGTAAAGGTTTTGTGTGCTGTTTTAGTTGTACTGGCCATTCTGATCGTTTCTTGCGTCTGCGACGACGCTTTATCGAGGGAGGAGTCGTCACCGGGCCGCTGCGCCGCGCTGACATTGGGTTGCTTGACCTATTAATAAATAGACACGGCGTTTTTAATGAAGATTTTTTGGAAAATGTGACCTATATATTAAAAAGTGGTTCAATTAATTCTGCTCGTTATTCTGATCAAACTATTTTCAGGTTTTGCGCATTTAACGTTACACGTTGTATATATCTATATTATTTACTTATGTTCAAAAAATTCTTTTAGTGTGTAAAAATTATTTTGGAGACGCCAATTTTTTTGATTTTTTTTATAAATTTTAATGGGCATAAGGTAGCTGTTTCTGTGGTGGAGAGTCTGTAGTGTTATTACAAAATTGGTTTTTTAACTTGGTGGGGTCCCTTTTTGCAAATCTATTGTTTAACCTTTTGACCGCCACGGACAAACGAAAACGTGCCAAACACGCCACCGACGCACAGTGGGGTTTAATTCCCTGTTTTTTGGCCAAAATTATTTTTTGTGTTTTATTATTTCTATGGGATGTAAATAGTCAAATGAAGTAAATAAAACTAGTAATCTATTAATAAAACTACTTTTTTTAGCAAGAAATTAATATTCTAATAAGTTTTTAAAACAGATTTACTTAAAAACTTAAAACGGATTTTTTCGTTTTTGGTAAGGGCTGCACGGCGGTTATGAAAGGATCAGATGACACTATTAGTGCCTTAAAAGTGTCCTCCATTGTGGCTCAATAGACGTTTCAGTTGAAGAACCTACAAAAGAAAAGTATATTAGTAAACGAAATTTATTAGTTAAGTAGCAAAAATTAGCAATAATTACATATGTATTCGTAAAGCCAAACACAAATGAACCCAAAAAAAAAAATGCTTTTATTATAGAAATGAATAGAAAGTTGTTAAAATGTCAAACGAAAGTAGGAAAGTATGGAAAATCGGTCTATGAACATTATGGTTATTCTGTGAGTCTTATTTCAATCAGCATAGCTTGCTTGGCAGATATTATTGACATTATAATAAGTACATACTTACACCCAGCTATTGTATCCATATTAAAAATCTTTAAAGTAGGCTTTGGTACCGCCAACAAATAGCAAGAAATATCTCTTACACTTTTACAAAAACAAAAGACATACGAGCATTATAATCAAAGGTTAACAATGAACTGCGCTGGCGGCGAGATAGGTGGACTGACAACCGGTTCTCGCCCGGTCTCGGGTAGCATGATTCATTGTTTTTTACAATACATGTAGTTAGATAAGGATAGACAAAGGTGATGTGTATACGTTTTGGCCAATGCCGCCCGTACTTAAAACCCTATGTGCGACGTCTACAGCCGTCGCACATAGGGTCGTACATTTTTTAAGTACAAAATAAATCTTTTCTAATTTAGTATATTTATTTTGTACTTAAAAATGTCGTTTTCTTGACGGCTGTAGACGTCGGTGGCGTGTTTGGCACGTTTTCGTTTGTCGGCTATAGCCGTCCGTGGCGGTTAAAAGGTTAAGCACAAGTGGATGGCTATTATGCCATAATTATAAAAAGAGCAACGTCGCTGATGCGCAGAGTAAGAGACAGTCCCAACGGCTAGCTGAAGGTACTTGCGGATCATATGGAGAGCCCTGTATGGAGGCATTGGATTCGCCTACATTTAGAATAATTACTATAGTTTGTTTTTGTATTATACAACGTCTAACGTTAAATGCGCAAAACCTGAAAATAGTTTGATCAGAATAACGAGCAGAATAAAATTAATTGAACCACTTTTTAAATATAGGTCATCATCATTACGCTTAACCGCTGCGTCAACCGTGCCGATATTGCTAATCCATTGCTTCATATTTTCGAAAAATTTGTCTGCTCAACAATGTAACAGTATAAAACAATTGTTTTACTTATTAAGAAAATACAAGAATATTTTATTTGGTTAGTAAACAAAAGATTGTATTATGATTTTTCTAATTCTACAAAAGATATTTTTAACCCTTTATGGGGCAGAAAGTCCTGTCTTGTATGTTAAAAATAAAACACTGGTATATTAAAACTAATATTTATTGAACATTTTTGAGATACTTGTTTTTTTTTTTTTTTTAAATTATGGTTTCCAAATTTTGGACACTGTGACTGACACTTCTCGTGTATGAAATTGTGCAAAAAAACATGGTGCAATGCATCTGGAACACTCTATTTTGCTCTTTTTTCCAAGAGCTTTACTGCTGCATTTGTCTATCGTTTAGTTTAGCCGCGAAAATTGAAACTACAACGTGTAACGTTAAATGCACAAAACCTGAAAATAGTTTGATCAGAATAACGAGCAGAATTAATTGAACCACTTTTTAATATAGGTCACATTTTTCAAAAAATCTTCATTAAAAACGTTGCCGTGTCTATTTATTAATAGGTCAAGCAAGCCAATGTCAGCGCGGCGCAGCGGCCCGGTGACGACTCCTCCCTCGATAGAGCGTCGTCGCAGACGTAAGAAACGCTCAGAATGGCCAGCAAAACTAAAACGGCACATAAAACCTTTACAATTTTTTTAATGACTTATTTTCTCTCTGAAATAGGTCAATTAAATCAAAAATCATGTGGGGTGACTGAGGTTTTGCGCATTTAACGTTACACGATGTATGTACAGACGCCAGCACATCAAGCTACCCGAAACTGTCAGATTTTCCCAATCAACTTTGAGCCTTATGCTTTAGCGATAAAGTTGAAAATCTATTACAGAAATCTGACAGATTGTAGTAGCTTGATGTGCTGGCGTCTGTACATGGTGTCCAATATATGGACAGAGCCCCATAAAAGGTACTAAAAGTGTTTGGTAGTATCGCTATACAAAGTTCTTCACAATGGCGGCGGTATTTTCCCACTGCTCAGTTGGTCTTGAGGGGATAAGCAGTACAGGGTTATTTGGACGACGGTATAGGAGTCCATTTTCCCGGTTCTGTGCACCGTCACTGTGGACGACTCAGTGATATTCACGGATGGAATGTTTTCATCGTCACAAACATTGACATCTACGCCACCCATCTCGCCACGACACTGAGGAAGCGGCTAAAATTAAACAAATATGTCACGTAACACCCTTAAAACCATTTTAGAGACACGATCGAAACGAATTTTTTATTTATGCAATAGCGATGCCACACGAGCGTTGCCGAGGCATTGCGTCGTCACAGCACAGTGATTTCGGCGCAGTGCTACACGAGCGCTACGATGACGTCACCGCTCAGACGTTAGAGCCAATCCACACGGCGCGTTCCGTCAGCGTTGCGTCGACGCAGCGCTGCCGTTGCGTTGTTTTACATACAAATAACCATAGTGTACACACGGTGCGCTGCGTCGTCGCAACGCAAACACAACGGACATCAGCCCCCGAGACGAAGCGGGAGGGGTGTAATTACCTGCGACGCCGGAGCGTCACCGCTCAGTTGCTGACCATCACTATTTCTTAATGAAATTAAAGGGACATAATTATCCAATACCGCATTGTGATTCTGCGTCGATTTCGGCGGTGGCGTAGTAAATAGGAGCAATGCTAGACGACTTTTTCGATCCATGCTTCGCAATAGACTGCGATGAATTGCTCACCGCAACTGCGTCAAAGGAACGTTACGACTGCGTCCTCGCAACGCTGCGTGACGCAGCGCCCGTGTGGCCGGCAATGCGTTAAAGTTCATGCGTTGCGACGACGCAACGCGCCGTGTGGACTGGCTCCAACACCTTTAAAACGATTTTAGAGACACACGATCGAAATGAAATTTTTGTTTATGCAATAGCGATGCCACACGACGCAGTGCTACACGAGCGCTGCGATGACACCGCTCAGGCGTTACACCCCGACGCCATTCATTGGCAACGCCTGTGAGGCATCACCCTTAAGAGACTATTACACGTCAATATTATGTTGTCCAATATTATAAAACTAGATGGAGCCGGAATTTCCTAGCTCTCTGATCGAGGTTGAAACTGATCGGTAGGATTTTACATATTTTAAATACAGTGAAGCGTCGATTATCCGAACGTCGCTCAACCACACGACCGCTTATCCGAACTACCACGGCCGCCCGACTCACGCGTGCCTCTCTCCCGCCTCCCGCGCTACAGTGCTTGCGGCAGTCACTTGTCACGACTTGTCGATTTGTTATGTAAATGTAAATATGGTTTTCATTAACCTGTACGTAAGTATGTATGGGTGAATCAATATAGGTACATACAACGTGTAACGTTAAATGCGCAAAACCTCAGACACCCCAACAGATTTTTAATTCAATTGACCTATTTCAGAGTGAAAATAAGTCATTAAAAAATTTGTAAAGGTTTTATGTGCTGTTTTAGTTTTACTGGCCATTCTGATCGTTTCTTGCGTCTGCGACGACGCTTTATCGAGGGAGGAGTCGTCACCGGGCCGCTGCGCCGCGCTGACATTGGGTTGCTTGACCTATTAATAAATAGACACGGCAACGTTTTTAATGAAGATTTTTTGAAAAATGTGACCTATATTAAAAAGTGGTTCAATGAATTCTGCTCGTTATTCTGATCAAACTATTTTCAGATTTTGCGCATTTAACGTTACACGCGTTGGTAGTTCAATTATAGGTAGTTCAATTATCCGAAAATACTGATTTTCAGAACACCCAAGTCCTCAATTAGTTCGTATAATCGACGCTCTACTGTAGGTTCCTATAATCTCACGCCACTGGGGTGCTGACAACGTTATTGCACGATTCTGACACCTACCATTTCCCAGTCAGCTTGTCCCTGTGGCAGGATAATTGGTCGCTCGTAACGTTTGAACCCTGCGGTAGATCCTGAATACAAAAAAAAAAAATAACAATAATTTGGGGCAATATATTTTTGTGATTTATAATAGGAAATATTCCATTGATCCTCTAAAAATGTATTTGACTTTCGTTGTACGGTTCATGTCATCATCAATCTCCCGCCCTTTTCCCAAAGAGGGGCCCGTGGCTAAATAATAACAGCCGCACGGGTCGATCGATCAGGTAAAGCTAAGCTTGTCGCGGTTGGTCTGTAGATGGGTGATCATCTTAACATACCAAGACCCCTCCGTGCCTCGGAAAGCACGTTAATCCGTTGGTCCCGGCTGTCATTCGTAGATCTTTGACAGTCGTTACGGGTACTCGTAGTCAGAAGCCCGAAAGTCCTCCGCCGACGCCCGGTGCGCCTGCTGCGGATCGGGAGATTGGTCTCGACCTCCCTCAACTTTTCCGCAGCCTCCTTCTGTGAAATGATGGTTTCACAGAAGGAGATCACCGCGTCCCAGGACTCTTCGCTGCCGACCATAGACTCAACTACGGCCGGCAGCGACAGGTAACTGCCTACTCCTGAGATGAGGGCACGGCGCGGCTCCTCTCAAGCGGCACACTCTGCCAGCGTATGCCACGCCGTGTCCTCCCGGCAGTTGACGCAGTTGGTGAAGAGCCTTACAGTAAAATTTCAGTGATAAATGCCTCGGTATCCATTTCCGCCACAAAATCGTCTAAATTTTTTTGTTTTTAACTACGCCACTGAGTACGTCACTCCTACACCGCTGTCCGCGCCGCTCTGTTTCGTGGCGTCGCACTCATTCACTTGTACTTTTGTTCCAGCCGCTCCCTGCACCGCGCGCCGCTGTAGCGATTCGCTCGGAAAAAACGCGTTTTCGCTATGAGCGGCGTCTCGTGGCGTGCTTCAAACATGTTCATACTTTTTATTTTACCGCTCGCCGCCCCGCGCTTAGCTGCCGCTCACAGCGGCAAGGTCGTAAACGGGCCGTAACACGTGGATGGTGAGGCGTGTTCCCTCTCCCTCAGGGAAAGCCGATCTTAACTCTAATATTAACATAATTAGGAAAACTGATTTTTTATCAGCCTAGGGTAATAGAGGAACAGTCAGTATGTAAACAAGTTACCTTCTCGAATCTTCATGCAGGCTTGTTTAAGAGGTGCCACTGTCGCACTTATTTTAACGTAAGCGCATGCAAGGAGCACCAAAATGGTTACGTTAGGAACCATACTGTCTATGAAACTTAAGCAAAAATGCAGACAAATCGGAGGTATACATGCATTTATAGGATTGCAAATTATGGTTATAATTGCTGTCATTGTTTGAAAATAAGTAGGAATTTATCGGCTAATTATAAACAATCTTATTTATAAATGCCTGTTAAATTTTAATCAACTGATTAGGAGAATTCTTATTCATAAACGCAATTCTTATACCTACGTAAAGCAATAGATTAGTACCTGTCAAAATTCGGAGCACTATTAAGAGAAAGCTAACAATCAAGATGGCGGATTTTATTTCAATCATCTGATCGTTTCAATGGGATCATTGTGCTTCGAGGTTATTTTGTTCATAATATCGAGTAGTGCGTAAATATGGATTTCGACAATCTTTTACTGGATTTTATTAAGAGTTAAATAATTTTGAAATGCCGGAGGGAAGTAGAAGAAGGAAGTCCTACAAAGCTCGTTCAAATCCGCTACGAGAATGATTATCTATTACATATTTTTCATTCCGAGTACCTACACACGATGAAAAGATTTATAGGGAAAGCCAATGAGATGTCTCAGTAGGTGCTCAGGAGGTTTGAAGAGAATGAGTTCGTAAAGAAGCGCATCACAGATAGTGATTATTCAATGGTTTATCCCATGTGCCCATGGTTTATCTTATTGACTCCAAGAGGGGCGCGCGTGGAACACTACGTGCTGCCACCTCGAGCCATGATGTGTGGGGGCGCAACAGACCTCCCCGAGTCCGTCACCCCTGGACCCATTTAGGGGGGCTGGAAGAGGGCCTGGTCGTCCTCTGCGGTTTCCGCAGCATTGCGATGCTGCCGGCCGTCAGGTCAGAGGCCCACACCAGGGCCCCGTAAGGTGGTACTCGGGCCCCCAGATTGGAAAGCAGAGTTGCGAGCGCGCTCATTAACTTGGGCGTCAGCCGCCGAAAGAGGGGGCTGAAGTCCTACCGGCTGTTGAACACCAGTCCCAGGTACTTCATGGTAGACTCGACAGCGATTCGGGCCGTCCCGACCACGATGTGTGATACCGGCATCGGCGCCCGCCGGGGGCCGTGAAAGACCACAGCCTCCGACTTGTTAAGGGCCACCTCCTGGCCCAGGTGCCGTATGCAACACACAATTTGTGGGACCTCAGCTGTTGCCAGCAACGCTGCCTCTGTGCGGGCTCCCCCGGGCCGTGACCAGCTTGTCGTCCGCGTAACATGTCAAGCCCACTCCCGGTTGGAGCTGGTTGGAGCTCGCCCCTCAGAGGGGATCGATCCCCTTTTTTTTTCGCTGAGTAATGACGTTTGCGTCCACAATCCCCCCGGCGCATGCCCGCCTAGCTGGCGGGCCCTGCATGCCCCCCCGGGTGGGGGGCTACGGGATGGGCCGGGAACACCTGGCCATTCCCGTCCGGCACTGGTGGAAGCCTGTGCAATGCAGGCGAGGGTGTTTTAATTCTATTGACCTATTTCAGAGAGAAAATAAGTCATTCAAAAAATTGTAAAGGTTTTATGTGCTTTTTTAGTTTTACTGGCCATTCTGATCGTTTCTTGCGTCTGCGACGACGCTTTATCGAGGGAGGAGTCGTCACCGGGCCGCTGCGCCGCGCTGACATTGGCTTGCTTGACCTATTAATTAATAGACACGGCAACATTTTTAATGAAGATTTTTTGAAAAATGTGACCTATGTTAAAAAGTGGTTCAATTAATTCTGCTCGTTATTCTGATCAAACTATTTTCAGGTTTTGCGCATTTAACGTTACACGTTGTATATTTCTAAATACATACATATTATAGATAAATTACACCCAGACACGACAAATGATCGTGCTCATCACGTAAACATTTGTCCTGGGTGGGAATCGAACCCACGACCTTGCGCATAGCAGTCAGGGCCACTGACCACTAGACTAACAGGCCCATCCTAACTATATTGGGGTCAGCTTCCAGTCTAACCGGATACAGCTGGATACCAGTATTTATATGGAGTGACTACCTATCTGAACTCCACAATCCAAGTACTGGGTAACACGATACCCTTTGGCAAGACTGATTGTCAGACTTTCGGCCTTCTAACTACCCGAATGACCAACGGCTTAACCTACTTTCCGAGGCACGGAGGGTCTCGGTATGTAAAGTTGTTCACACATCCACGGATCAACCGCGGCCCACGGCCCGTGACTCCTGGGGCTGTTATTACTTAGCCACGAGGAGAATAAGGTGGTTAGGTAATAGGTAATACGGGCTGGTGTCCGCAACTCCACGTCAATGCGCGTATTTTGCGTACGGGTGGGAAAATCGATCATTCGATCCACCCCAGCTCCTCAAGGAAGTCCAGCAACGCCTTGATGTTACTGACCGTCTCACGTAGGGTACCTGGGTTACCGAAGTATTTTGCCCTGTAAGTGGCGACCACCGGGCAGCTTAGAAGCACATGTGCCGCTGTCTCGTCATCCTCCATGCAGGCCCTGCACAGCGGACTGTTTGTTACTCCTATGACAAAGAATAGGGTGGTTATAAGGTGATAGGTATGCTTATGTAAAAATTGACCATTGAATAATTTCAAAAAGCAAAGTCAGCACATAAAATACAGCGTCCCATTTCTGAATTAGATACGGATGGCCTCGCTGTAATTGGACAGTGATAGTTCATTTTGATGATTTGCCATACTTGACATAGGTAGAATCAAGTAGAATGCACACTGGTGCTGCAATTTTGCAACTGGCATAGAATTCAAATGCCGTTTGTCTGTTTAGATGATGGGCCAGTGGGGACGCCCCACTTGGGGGTCGTAGAGTGACCCACGGGGGCGCGATTGCTACAAAAATAAACTGTAGGCTGTACATTTATACTAATCATTTGTTATGATAAATATGCATAAGGTGACGCTTGTTAAGGTGACGCTTTTCAAAGCCTATTGCCAATCCTTTTACACGTGCAGCCTGTGGGTGAACTTTACGCAAAGGGCATACAGTGGCCTGCGCACACAATATAACAATGCGTTCCGGGTGTTGATGGGGCTGCCGCGATTTTGCAGCGCGTCCGGCATGTTTGCGGACGCGGTTTTTGATAGCTTTTCGGCCATCATGCGCAAGAGATGCGCATCCTTGCTACGCCGTGTTCGCGCCAGCCCCAACACCATCCTGAGAGTGTTGGCTGATAGGTGGGACTCTCCGATCTTGGGGCGCTGTATACGACTGCACGCAGTCAAGTAGACAATTAGACATTCCCCAGGATCGGCGAGCCTCACCCAGCTTGGGAGTGAAATGTTTATTTATTATTATTATTATTAAGCTACTAACAATACTAACCTAATACCTAAGCATCATCATTGTTACTAACACTAAAATACTAACAAAACTATGGATACTGTAGTCCGAAATAAAGTTTTATTATTTTTATTATTATTATAAAGGTATGGATAATACATACATGTAACGTGTGAGAGGAAGAGACAAAGAAATGTGCGCGCGCACTGCTCTCTCTTGCTTATATACCCCACTCAACTCCCGTTCGCCTCACCCGATCACACTTTTCGTCACGCTTACTCATCAAGTCAAGCGTGAGTAAAGAAGTTTTACTTAAAAAAAAGTTTCGGTGCCAACAACCTTGAAGAGATAGTAACCCATATGTCAAGTATCTAACTTGACGTTATAATAACGGATACGCGGCACAATTCATCGACTCCTTGTAGTTTAACCGTAATAGGCAAGGGAGTATTTGTGGTGGGCCAGTGGTTTCGGCCGTGACTTACGAGATTGTAGGTCGTAGGATCGAACCCAGACAGACGCTTTACTTTGTGTAAATTATTTCATCGCCACTACTCTTAGATCGTTGAAGGAAAACATCGTGAGGAAACCGGCATGTCCTAGAAACCAAACTTCCAAGACGTGACATTTACCAAGCTGCACTGGGCCCGCGTGGTACGGCCGAGTCCCTCTCACAGAGGAGGTCTGTGTCTCCCAGCAGTGTCAACATTATAGGCTGATTATGTAGGCAAGGGGTGAGGAATAAGGGAAGTTGGGGGGGGGGGTAAGGTAAAATTTGGGAACTATTAATATAGAACCGTAACCCTCTATTCTATAGCATAGTGTTGACTCTAGGCAACATACCGTACAAATGACTCGAAATTTAAAATAATTGATTTCATAACGTAATCGCGCACTGTAACTCGTAGAGAGCGTTTCATCAAAGAATTCCCTTCGCCATTATGTTGGTAGTGCTTAAATTAGTGTTGCCAGATTATGAAGATTATAATTACCTAATAATGAGGAGATTTCACGATGTCATTTTTGACTAAAAAATTTGGATTTATTTTTAATAGCCGACTCGCCAGACGTTGTCCTACTGTAGCTGTGAATGCGCACGAAATATCCCTCTTTATTAAGTAGGTACACGAGTAAGAATGTGTGTTCAAAAAATTAAACTCCTGTAATTTAACCATACAAATATTTATACAAAAAAATCAGTAATTATTTTTTGAAATAATTGTGCTCCTCCAACGGACCTAAACCCGATATAGTACTGGTGTCACTATCTGCAGAGTCACTACTATCTGAAGTATCGCTGTCATCTCCTACTTCGATTATAAAACGATCTATTTCATTATCAACAGATATACCATCGTTGAAATACTTGTCTTCAATGGTTTCCACGTGACAGCATTCTTTTATCCATTCTTCTGGTGTGATACTACGAAATGCCTCTTCAGTTATTTTGACTATATTTCTTGTTTCTTGACCCACGTTTTTTTCAGCTATCCGCCTTTTCAAAAGACTCCATATGAGCTCGATTGGGTTCAGGTCGCAGTGGTAAGGAGGAAGTCGTACCACTTTATGACCACGCTCTTGCAATAATAAATCGACTTCGTAGAGAGGTGGTTCTTTGTGTTCCTTGATAATTTCAAATAATTGACCTTTTACCATAGTTGGTAAATATGCAAGGCCTTTGTTCACAATCCACTCTTGCATTTCTGATTTCGTACTTGACATGGTGGGTGCTTTATTCACCGCTACCGTGTGGTACGACGCATTGTCCATTACCACTATTGACTGCGCAGGCAGATTTGGCAAAAGCTTTTCTTGTATCCATTTCATGAAGTTTTCTCTGTTCATGTCATCGTGGTAGTCTCCCGACTTAGTTTGAGATTTGAAAATCAACTGTGCATTGGGTATAAAACCCATTTTACCACCTGCATTTACAATGATCCATCTTGGGCCTTTTGAATCTGATGACAAAACCCCTTCTTCAGTTTCACTTTGCCAACATTTACCGGCACAGTATGTGGAATGAATGTATGTTTCATCCAAATAGACGACTGGTCTTTGTTGGTCACCAAGACGATTGCTTCGGATTTCTTCTAAATATCGATAACGCCATGCCACGATGTCATATCTTTCCATCAGTATTTTGCTCTTAGATTTACATTTTTTTAAATAAAATCCCAACTCCTTCATGATTCGCCACAAAGTGGTACGACTACCCTTGAAGTCAATTTCGTTTCGCATTTCGTGCAACAATTTAGTAAGAGTGGGTAACTCCTTCTTCACGACATAAAATTCGTGAATTTTTTGACGTAAAGCACAAAGTTCAAAATCGTCAAGCTTAACCGTTTTTTCTCTAGGACGATGCTTGCCCGGTGTTGAAATTTTTGTTGATGTACTGGCAGCAACCTCACCTTCTTCCGTGATTTTTGAAACGGTTTTTTCAGAAATGCCTAAAACAAAGACCAAATTTAATAATTTTATAGACATTATAGGTATCTAAGGCCCTAAATTGGGGTGTACAATAAAGCTCAATGTATTAATGAGGAATCCAAATAGACATAGCCGTAAACGGTTAACCGATATTTATTACTTAATTTATTAGTAGTTAGTATCATTCTTCAAATATCTATGTTTTAAGAATGTGAATCTGTAAAGTTTCTAGTTGTAAAACAAATCTTAGTTTACATACTTTAGTACACATACAACACAACGGGGTAGCAGCGGGACTTCGGAACATTTAGCTGGTAACCCTATTTTACTAACCTGTCATGGCGGCGACGCGAAGTCGCACACATTCTAATGGAATTATTGGCGCTTTATTACGTTTTTCACTCTCACAAAACGTTTTTACTTTTAACACCATCTCTCTTTCACCACTTTTAAGTGTCCTCGGCATGATGCAAATCCACAAAACAATTGTAAATCTCGGAAAACCTCGACAAATCTGTGATGCGTCCAAGCTTGACAATCAGGTGTACCAATATAACGGCGAAGGGAATTGTTTGATGAAACGCACTTTAGTCTACACTCCGAACGAATGAACTAGTACCAAAAAATACGACTAGACGGCGCTTCTTGTTACAAATTGAGATTTGTGTTACGACAGTCGGTATTTAGGCACGAAACGTGATTTAAAAAATTGTTCTGTTCGTGTCTTGTGTATTATATTCATAAATTGGAGAGGTAAGTGTTTGAACTTTATTTTGTAACGTTATTTTTGAATACTATCACATTTTATTTTGGTTTTGTTGGTAAAAGTGATTGTTGCAATTTTTGTAATTTTCTTCCCAAATAATTAAAAATAATGAAAACCCAGAAACACGTGTATTTTATTTTTTTGTAATCATCTGTAATCCAAAAAATCAAATAAATCCCAGCTTATGAGTCATAGACGGTTAATTAAGACGTATCAAGTTATTAGGGAATAACTAGTATGTTGTTGGTTACTTACTGTGAAGTCGGTCTTAGTGTAACGACGCCTTACTTGTTCTATTCACAAATAATCATCATTGTAGATATGAAGTTACTGTCGGAGTTGTCTTGTTTGTTGTCGTGTAAGTGAGAGTAAAATAAACAGCGGGTGAATTGCGTAACACACTATCATCAATAGCAATAGCAATGGGTTTCATTTTGACAGTTCAGCAACATTCATTGCGTTATTTACGTTGTTGAGCAGACATTTTTTTCCAACATACGAAGCTATGGTGTGTTACGCAATTGGGGTGCCGTAGGTCAAATTAAATCAACTAGTGAAACTCCAAACATCGACGCCGTGTCTGTGAACTTTCCACAGTCAATTTAATTCAGGGCTCTGAACCGGTTTAAAAAGAGCGGTTAATTTCGATGAAATACCGGTAAATATATCGTTCCCTCATTAACCGGTTAAACAAGTGAACTGTTCATATGTAACCCAAATGACAAAGGTTACCGGTTACATAAGCACAAACGGTTTTGACACCCAAATTAACCGGTTAATTCCGTAAGTCGTAAATATTTTTCGTCTACTTTTTTAACACTTCCAACAAGTTATAGTGACATTAGTACATTTAGTACCCCAGAAAACATTAAGAAAAAAAATGTTTGATCTGAGGACGTCAAATACAACCGGAGAACTTAAATGGTGCGGGTAGATTCATGTTGCGACTTGCTTAGTTAGGGGGCTTAACCGGTTAATTTTCACTTTCAAAACCAAAATTCATGAAAAACCGGTTTCCCGCAAAAACCGGTAAAAACCGGTAAAGTGCAAACCTTAACCTAAATCGATTTCGGTTTGGGGTCAATGACCGTAACCGGTTAAGAATTTCAACCGGTTTCCGAGCCCTGATTTAATTTGACCTGCAAATCATGTAGGTACTCCACAGAGCACAGAAGCACTGGCAACGTATACAACGTGTAACGTTAATTGCGCAAAACCTCAGACACCCCAACTGATTTTTAATTCAATTGACCTATTTCAGAGAGAAAATAAGTCATTAAAAAAATTGTAAACGTTTTATGTGCTGTTTTAGTTTTACTGGTCATTCTGATCGTTTCTTTCGTCTGCGACGACGCTTTACCGAGGGAGTAGTCGTCACCGCGCCGCGCTGACATTGGCTTGCTTGACCTATTAATAAATAGACACGGCAACGTTTTTAATGAAGATTTTTTTGAAAAATGTGATCTATATTAAAAAGTGGTTCAGTTAATTCTGCTCGTTATTCTGATCAAACTATTTTCAGGTTTTGCGCATTTAACGTTATACGTTGTAGAAGTGGCGGTACGAATAAAATCCATGGCACCGAATGAGTGCACAAATTCTGTCATCATCATTCCATGCCATCAGGTTGGCTTCTTAGTCGATTCGCTCGAATTGACTCGCCCGAGACGGCCTAATCGTTATTTTTAAATAATACAATATTATTTTTCCCATAGATGACTCTCACCAAGTTAATTTATTTGTGGGCGAGTAGACCACTCCAGAAATATGTATTTGGCAATTTTATGAAATAAAGTATACACAAAGGACACATATAGAAAAATAATACAGAAGTGATCAAAGCACCTGCCATCTAATCTCTTCACCACCCTTGGTTGACTGGTAGAGAATGCCTAAGGCATTAAGTCCGCCTTTGTACCTTTTGTGCGAAAAGTTTAAATAAATAAATAAGTGACAATTCATCCGTTCCGGGCGAGTAAATTCGTGCGAGTAAATTCGAGCGAGAAAATTCGTCCGAATCGACTAAACCCGTCAGCGTCATTAGTGTCGCAGTGCGAGTAGACGGTGACACGCTTGGTTTGTATGAAAAGTGTTGACGATGCGCCTCTAGCAGCGGCCGCCGAACCGTCTCCGTGCTCTATGGAGTTCCTTCCTTCTTCATTAAAACCTCAAAACATCAATCTGCCAATCCTTTTCCCATGTTGGGGTCGGCTTCCAGTCTAACCGGATGCAGCTGAATACCAGTACTTTATATGAAGCAACTGCCTATCTGAACTCCACATCCCAGTTACTGTGTAATACGATTCCCCTTGGTAAGACTGGTTGTCAGACATTCAGCCTAGTGACGACCCGTAGCGACTGCCAAAGATCCACGAATGACAGCCGGGTCCAACGACTTAACGTGCTTTCCGAGGCACGGAGGGGTTTCGGTATGTAAAGATGGTCCTCTACAGACCAACCGCGGCAATTTAAACTTTTTTTTTTTTTGTTCCGGGATGGAAAATCCTCTTGGATGTCCTCCGCTCTGGGGCAGGCGGAGGAGTCTGTCAGACTCCTACTGACTAAAAACCACCCCGGTATTCCATCTGAGACCTACGCCGGCGGTCGGGGGGAGTGAGGTGTTTGACTCCCCCCGAGACGTCTGAGAGGGGCGCGCAGAGAACACTACGCACCACCACCTCGGGTCCTGATGTGTGGGAGGCGACAGACGTCCCCGAGTCCGTCACCCCTGGACCTATTTAGGGGAGAGCTGGAAGAGGGCGTCGTCCGCCCTCCGCAGACGCCCGGTGCGCCTGCTGTGGGCCGCGTGAGTGGACGAGATGTCCCTCTCCCTCTCTGTATCCTCCTTCTGCGTGACGACTGTTTCGCAGAAGAAAACCACCGCCTCCCGTAGGACTCTTCGCTGCCGACCATCGACTCGACTACGGTCAGCAGCGACAGGTCACTGTCTACTCCTGAGACGAGGGCACGGCGCGGCTCCTCCAAAGCGGCACACTCTGCCAGCTTATGCCGCGTCATGTCCTCCCGGCATTCGATGCAGTGGTGACACCGGGCGTCCGGCTCGACGAACGCCCGGTTTTAAAAGGTCACCTGTTCCTGGCTTTCCAGGAAAAATTGTTTCAGTAACATCTGATTTAAACTAATTTTTATAATATTATGTTACCAGTGTTCCTCTACGCGCTCAGCATGGCTGCGCCCTTGGTGGTAAACCCTTCGGACGGTCGCAGAATGACAATAAGTAGAAATCAGATGAATATGTTGCACCCCCAAGCTAACCGCGCCAAACGACTGGTCAATTTCAAGCATATGCATACGTTACTGGGTGAATAACGTTTTCTAATGAAGACTTGGCTAAATAAATAAGTTGGAATGTGCCATTTTGTTTTTTATATCCCGTTTAAAGTGTTTGCCTGATTGTACGACAGTACACAGTGTTAACAGTCGTTACGGGTCGTCAGTAGCCCAAAAGTCTGACAACCAGTCTTACCAGACTGAAGTGACCCTACACGAGTCATTGACGTTGCGGCGCCGCGCCGCACCGCAGTAAACAGTGTTCTACTGCGGTACCGCACCGCCCCGTTAACGCATCATGTGGCCTCGCTCTTAGCCGTCAACGTGGCATTAGGGTACCAATTAAAACATTCCTTAAAAATATAACGACTTAGCTATTAGTCTATTCTGTAAAAATGTCACTGTGAAAACTTAAATGAAGTGAGCTGTCATTCCGCCTGATGTTAGGGATTGTCACTATTGACATCTTATTTCACCACAGCGAGTCTGTAATCGACATCGGCACCATTGCCATAGAGAAAAATAGAACAAACAATTCGTATTGAATGTTTGACAGTTAACTCACTTGGCTACGGTCTAGCGACGTCGCCAATTTGGAAGAGTAGCCACGACCGACCGGCCCCTACGTGGAGACTGGATACTCTGCGACGCGTAGCCAAGTCGCCAATATTTTGTAAACAAGAAAGTTACGCCTCCATCACTCTGTGGCCAACTGAGAGTCAGTAGCCACTGGCTACTTATTTGACAGCCTCATTTGGCTACGGCAGGTAGCCAGAGGTAGCCATGTTTACGTAGCCAGTGAGGTCACCATGACGTCCCAGTGTGTTAAAGCTCTTAAAGAATAAATCGGCAGTTCCGAAAGTGTTCCAAATCACGCTATATTATTATACAGTCTTTGAGCGCTCTATTACTTACCTACCAATTAAAATATTCCTTTAAAATATAACGAGGTATCAATTAGTCAAATCGAAGTAACAATCAATTTATTTCATGCTAATAGTGCTGCAGTCGAGGTGGCACCTTCGGAAGTTTTAGGCTATAACCAACTCCATGGATAGCATAAATATTATTTTAAGACTATGCTCTGTAAGTATTTAATGTTCTTTTAAAAAGAGGAAGAAGCGGAGGGAGGTCTTTGCCATGTAGAGGGAAAATACAAGCTATACACCAGACACCTACGACGTATCGAAATATCTGTACACGCATAACTTCCGAATGACTGCACCAAATTGGATAAGTATTTTTTTATTGTGTTCGGTATTGCTAGAACAAGGTTTCATCATCTGCCTAGCTTTTTCCCAACTATGTTGGGGTCGGCTTCCAGTCTAACCGGATGCAGCTGAATACCAGTATTTTGGTAACCAAGGTTTGTGTTAGAAAGAAAATTTCGGAAATTCGAAAAAAAAACATTGCATCCGTGCGAAGCTGGGGCGGGCCGCTAACACCTTCTTCCTCGTCCCTGATTCTAATCTCCAAGCAAGAAACTCGTAGTTTCAGCCCTAGTTACTCGCCTTCCCTACTCCGTATCACCTACAGACATAATATTAGTTCGGAGCCCGGCCAATTTGACAGTTATCCGTAGTGTTTTTTTTTTTTTTTTGTAAAATGTTTTTATCTAAAGAGTATGGGTCCGAATGGGTTCCGATCTAATTGCCTTCACTTAGATCACATGAGACATTTTGGCCCTGTCCCTACGATGAAATCGCGCCTAGATCGTCACTGCCTTTCATCATTATTATGATGAAATTTGTGAACTAGGTCACGTGAGGGGCCCGTGGCTAAATAATAACAGCCGTACAGGTCGATCGATCAGGTTAAGCTACGCTTGCCGCGGTTGGTCCGTGAATGGGTGACCATCTTCATATACCAAGACCCCTCCGTGCCTCGGAAAGCACGTTAAGCCGTCGGTCCTGGCTGTCATTCGTGGATCCTTGACAGTCGTTACGGGTAGTCAGCATCCCGAAAGTCTGACAACCAGTCTTACCTAGTGGTATCGTATTACCCAGTAACTGGGTTGTGGAGGTCAGAGAGGCAGTCTCTCAGTGTAAAATACTGGTATTCAGCTGCATCCGGTTAGACTGGAAGCCGACCCCAACATAGTTGGGAAAAGGCTAGGCAGATGATGGTGAACTAGGTCACGTATGACTGCAGGCTTACCGAATACAATTTTCTTTTTCCCAGGTTTTTTTAACACTGCGTGCCACCAGAGCTAGCAACGATGTGTCTTCTTTTCAACTGGTAATGAACAAAATAAATAACAAACCGTATTTATGTGGGTTTAAAGTCATTTTTCACTATGTAATGTTCTTTATTGGAAGTCGAATGTTTTTTTTTTTTTTTTTGTTAAAATGTTTTTGTATGTAAACGTTCTTCTTTTGTTTTCAGCTCGCTCGGTTGTCGTTCCCTACTGTGGAAACGGTAAGAACTTTCTATTTTACCATAAAATAAACTAAATATAATAAAGCTTGGGTCATCAAAACACGCGGTGTCTTTTGATGGCCCAAGCTTTAAAACCGCGGTAAAGCTTGCTGGTAGATCAGCATGTCGATTCTGTAAAAATCTCACCGTGAAAACTTGCGTGGAGTGAGCTGTCAGTGTCATCCCACTGATGCTAGGGATTGACCAAGCAAACATTTACAGTCATAATCGAGATTTTAATAATATTTTTTATGTTAATTCTATTGATCATTTTATATAATTTCAAAACTAGTATTTCAGTTGTCAAAATATTACTATTTTATGGGGTTTTAAAATAAAATAGCAAAACAGAAACTTAGTCAGAATTTCAATTTTGTAGAAATCCTACAAAATAGTAATGTTTTGACATTTAAAATACTAGCTTTCAAATTATATAAAATGATCAATAGAATTTGCATAAAAATATGATTAAAATCTCGATTATGATTGTAAATGTATGCTTGGTCAATCCCTAGTATCAGGTGGGATGACACTGACAGCTCACTCCACGCTCACTTCACCTAAGTTTTCACGGTCATATGATTACATAATCGCACTGCTGTAATAATTCTTAATCTCTAGAATAAGCACGGTAATTGCGTAACACGCTATCAGTAGCAATGAGTTTCACTTTGACAGTTCAACAAAATTCATTGCGTTATTTACGTTGTTGAGCAAACACATTTTTCGAACATATGGAGCAATGGATTAGCAATATGCTTCAAAATTATTCAAACTGAGAGTAATAGTGTGTTACGCAATTAGGTTGCTGATGGAATAACAACTCACTTCAACTAACTTCTGCAGGTGAGATTCTAACAGACCGGCAGAACGGAAATTGGTGAATAAAATCGCGCATAACAGCAAGTTGAACAAAACGAACAATTTTAATTATTTCTAGAAGTTTTGTAATGTTTTTCCCAGAAACCGTACAACATGCCGAGCTCAAAAGAGATCGACCCTCTACACAGCTACGCAGACGAGAAGTTTGAAAAGCTACAAGATTACTTCAACTACATGAACGGCCGCATCAAGGAACCACACAACCCTGTAAGTATTCACAACACCCGGTTGATTCTGTAAAAATCTCACCGTGAAATCATAAGTGAAGTGAGCACTTAATAGTGTTAATCCCTAGCGAATGACAGCTCACTCCACGCTCACTTCACCCAAGCTTTCACGGTGAGATGGTTACAGAATTGCACGGCTAGTATGATAACCCTACATTTAATAACTTCATGTCATATTACCCTACTTTGTAACTAATTGCCGATTCCTATAATTTACAAACCTTTATTGGTTAAAATTAAGATTTTTGTATCTTTACCAATAATGAAGCAAAGACCGCATTGCTTTGCATAGTAAACCCTCCCATATCGAAGTAGTTATCACAGTTAAAATAACATTACGAATATACCTACAGGAATATTTTTTGAGGAGTGCGCAAAAAAGTTGTGGAGGTTCAGTATTAGTAATAGAATACATTTCCATTATTTGTACACAAAACTTTTTTTATTTTTTTATCCGTCATTTATCAGCAAAATATGGACACTGTCTATTCGTAATAAAAACAATAGGCGCGCACGCACGTTGGTGCACGTGCCGGGAGTAGTGGGTTTTACCCCGATGCAATACCGCCGTGTTGCATCGGGGTAAAACCCACTACTCCCGGCAACAGAGTGGTGCGGAGTGCCGGGCTCCCGAGTCCCGACAGTCTGCTCATCGCATGCGCTATCGTGACCTCGCGTCCAATCGCTTTCCCTCGCAACCCCCATGCCGCGCGTGTGTCGAACTCGTAACTACCGGTCACGATGTCGGACTTTAGCAACCGCGAGTTTTCTGAGATGGTGCGAGTGTATTTATTAAGTGGTGAAAGGAGATTGACCAAAAGCAGTCTAGAAAAGTTGCACGTATGAAAACCAAATTAATATACAAATTATTTGCTTATTTTTTACAAGCTTTTCACTTCAGGAATTTTGTTTTCGTATCCGGAATTATGATGTTAAGATAAACAGTAAATTAACGATTGGTAGGTACATTTCCGTATACTTAGTCATGATGGACGTTTCGTTCTCTTCATTTGTACGAGTTACGTAAGTATGAGCCTTTACATAAAAACAACGCAAAAATGATATTAAACTCATAGATAGCTAAATAATTAGTAATATCATAATCATAACGTAGGTACTGTATATGTATTTCATAGTTCCGTTGTGAAAATATTTATTTTTGTGTTTCGTCTCACGCAGATGCAACTGTCAAGGCAGATGACAGACGTACCGGTACGGATGACGATTATTCCTAAACAAGATCGATTTTCAAATCTACCCGAATCGCAGGAAAGAATCGTTAATAATTATAATCGTTACTCGTTATAACGATATAACTACTCCAGCTTCGTATTTAGATAATTATTTTGATGAGTATGAGGAATAATAAAGGTAATTGGTACTTAACACAGTGGTATTTCTGCTGATTTGACATGTCAAATACGTAGAATATCTATAGGTATACTTGTTGTAACATTAAATACACCTAATGAATACCTACATGAAAAGTCTGTTCATATTATGTGTTTTATACCTTTGTATACATTAGGTAGGTAACTTAATCACTTGTGTATAGATCTGGGATAAATTGAAGTTAATAAAATATAATCTCTATCTGACTGAAGTTGTTTTATTTCGATAATGTCACATCAACGCTGCGAGGCCATAAAAAGCACGATTATTCGTTATTCAGGTTTTTTTTTCAATTAGCAGCTGTTCTCTTATTTTGTTTTTAACTATCTTTGTTGTTTTGTACCTACATGAGTGATCTGTGGTCATTTTATAAGTTGCGAGTAGTTTAGACATAATTTTTAGGTTATCTCCTAATTAGTTTAATTACTTTAAAACTCGGATACTTGTGTGAAAATGAACACTTTTATTTAATAGTATACAACGTGTAACGGAAAGGGGGTATCAACCCTGAAGGAGGTGAATGTGCTCATGAAACTCAACAACTTTCCCCAAAGAACATAGGTCGAAATATGAAAAAAAAATTTGGCCCTCCCTTACAAAATTTTTTTTTCATATTTCGACCTATGTTCTTTGGGGAAAGTTGTTGAGTTTCATGAGCACATTCACCTCCTTCAGGGTTGATACCCCCTTTCCGTTACACGTTGTATAAAGCGTAGTCTATAATAAATAAAGATTTATTGTGTTTCAACTTAAGACGGATTTCCATACATCGTTGGTCATGATCCTTTACAAGCAGCTCGCAGAATGTATGCGACGGAGAGCGTACCTCGAATGCAAGCCCATGGTATCCTTAACCCCGTGGTCCCTAATGAAAGGACCATTTTAGCAGCCAATCAAAGGCTGCTTGATCACGGTCAGTTCAGGACCCCGAATCACTCACAAGGGTTTGGCAGGCCAAAATACAGTGATTAGTGTCATGTAGGGTAAGCAATTATTTTTAATTGACAATTTTAGCGAATAGGTTACTTTTGATTGAACATTATTGTAAATACTTATTGTTTCCAATTTTTTTTAATACGCCCTAATGCAGAAGTATGCATGTAATGTCAATAATTTTCATTTTATTAAGTTTTTAAGTGTTATAATATTATTGCTTTATTTTCGGCATTTTGATGGTCTTAAGCCCATGAAAGTAATAATGAAGGAAAAATTGGAATTACTCTTCAAATCTTCACATCACGGCCTAATCTTAAAAAAGTCTAGTTCGAACCTGATAAATTCAGCGATCTGTACCTACATTGTAACCCACGGAAATACCTACTACGCCTGTGAACGAAAAACGAACGAGCGCACAGCTGATAAGTAGGTACTTATGCGCGTTTCGCTGCGCCACGCGCCGGCGAGTAGCCAGAAAGTCAATTTGAAAATAGACATCTTTCGTTATGGATAAATTTATTTTTTTGTACTAAGACATATCAAAATAAAAAATACGTGTTTAATAAAACTCATCTAAGTTTATTTTGTCAAAGTTTGCGGACTGCATAAAAAATATTCCTGTATGTATATGACAGGTTTGGAAAAAAAAAATGCTACCATTGATAAGCAAAACGATTCGTTTTTGTTTATAGGAACCAAGCATAAGTCAACATTATACAGAGTGGGCCAGAAATAAATGCACTTTTGAAAATTCTTGTTAAAAATTCTTGTTGTTTATTTTAAATTACAGACAACTAAAGGAATTTTACGTTATAAAAATCAAATCGTCCAATGCCGTCCGTTGCAGCGACGGCACTCCTCCAATCTTGTTTGTAAATTTTGGAACACTTTAGTGAGAATCTTCCAATCTTGTTTGTACAGACGCCAGCACATCAAGCTACTACAATCTGTCAGATTTCTTTAATAGATTTTCAACTTTATCGGTATAGCATAAGGTTCAAAGTTGATTGCGAAAATCTGACAGTTTCGGGTAGCTTGATGTGCTGGCGTCTGTACATTTTGGAACACTAATTGGGACTAACGACAAGATACCCTATCTACAAGGCACATAGAATCATCGTAATTTTTTTTTAATGTATTAATTTATAAGTATTCTTATACAACGTGTAACGTTAAATGCGCAAAACCTGAAAATAGTTTGATCAGAATAACGACCAGAATTAATTGAACCACTTTTTAATATAGGTCACATTTTTCAAAAAATCTTCATTAAAAACGTTGCCGTGTCTATTTATTAATAGGTCAAGCAAGCCAATGTAAGCGCGGCGCAGCGGCCCGTTGACGACTCCTCCCTCGGTAAAGCGTCGTCGCAGACGCAAGAAACGATCAGAATGGCCAGTAAAACTAAAACAGCACATAAAACCTTTACAATTTTTTTAATGACTTATATTCTCTCTGAAATAGGTCAATAGAATTAAAAATCAGTTGGGGTGTCTGAGGTTTTGCGTATTTAACGTTACACGTTGTATTTGTAGTTGTATGTTTTGTTATTTTTTTTCTATGGGCCCTAGTTACCTGAAATCAAATAAATAAAAATAAATAGTGCAAACTAAAGAAATGTACCTATTTCAGTCAGAAAGACACGAAATAATGGAACTCGGGTCAAAGAAACTCTTCAACTTTATTGATTCGCACATCAAAGACATGAAGAGGCTTCTTTTTGCCACCGATATGGCCCTCATGTCTATGGTTCTACTGAAACTTAACAAGAAAATGGACACATCTGAAGCTAAGATCAAGTCTACGCAGGCGAAGATACCCTTCGGCTTGTATACCAGTCCCGGTAAGGCTTTATTATTATCTCACCCAGTTTCCTTCATCTGCAGGGTAATTGCGTAACACACTATCAGTAGCAATGGGTTTCATTTTGACAGTTCAACAACATTCATTACGTTATTTACGTTGTTGAGCAGACACATTTTTCGAACATATGGAGCAAGTGGTTCAATTAATTCTGCTCGTTATTCTGATCAAACTATTTTCAGGTTTTGCACATTTAACGTTACACGTTGTATATTCGGGTTCGTACATAGTAAAGCCATGAACAAAAACTTGTGTACAAAGTTGTTATGTATTCTAATCTATGGGTAATTGTATTTAGTTGAAGCCTTAGAACCCCAAACTAGGCAAGGAATGCTGCTTCATACGATATGCGTAATAAAACGAAAGCAAAAGAAATGGAGGACTGAGGGCCCGAATTATATCATGGTAATAACTTTCAAACAACAAGAAGTGGTGACCTGTTCTTGCTTTCAAAAATTTTCACAATTTATTTATTAGCATGTAGGATTTCAAACAGTAGCTGCAAGTTAATGATTTCATTTTATGTGCTTAAATAAACTTTTACGTGTATGAGAATTGAGGGCCCATTTTGTACGAAGATATAGAAAGTAGGACAGTGTTTTGCGATAATGTCTTGTTTTCCGAAATTTTGTTTGGCACTATCTTAGATTTTGGCATAAAGACTTTTTCTGTAGTGTCCATAGTTTATCAGGTTCAGGTGGGTCCTCAATCCTCTGTGTGAGAACTGAGGGCCCAACTTTGCAGTCCATAACTCGGTTATTTGACTTTCACAAAATCTGATTCCAACTTTCACAATTCTTTGGGAATGTTCACTAAATCATAACCACATTTTTAAAGAGCTTTAACAAAGTGGCCCTCACACCACACGCACATATTTTTTCAAACTATTACCAACAAGTCCGAAGATTTGTATTTCCTGTGTGTGTCCCACATATGTGGCCTGTGGCTAAATAATAACAGCCGCACGGGTCGATCGATCCGGTTAAGCTACGCTTGCCGCGGTTGGTCCGTGGATGGGTGACCATCTTCACATACCAAGACCCTCCGTGCCTCGGAAAGCACGTTAAGCCGTTGGTCCCGGCTGTCATTCGTGGATCTTTGACAGTCGTTACGGGTAATCAGAAGCCCGAAAGTCTGACAACCAGTCTTACCAAGGAGTATCGTATTACCCAGTGACTGGGTTGTGGAGGTCAGATAGGCAGTCGCTCCATGTAAAATACTGGTATTCAGCTGCATCCGGTTAGACTGGAAGCCGACCCCAACATAGTTGGGAAAAGGCTAGGCAGATGATGTATGTGTCCCACATAAAATATTTTTCTTTCTTTCTTTGCAGAATTTAAATGCTTGGACACTTCGTACTACATAGTGTCGGCTCACAATCAGGAGGACGCTCAGATGATACTATCCAGCGAGAGGAAGCCACATTGCTATACATTTAGAGGTAAGATCTAAGTTCAGAGTAGCATAACTTAAGCACAATCAGCACCCTAATTGCGTAACACACTATGGGCCAGCGCAGACGACGGACAATGGTCCGCGGACTTTCTTGTCCGCGGACTTTTTCGTCCGCCAAAATAGAGCGCTTAGAACTGCATCAAGTAACGCACACGCGGCGGACTTTTTGTCCGTGGTATTTTTAGTCCCTCGTGTGCGTTACTTGATCCGCGGACAAATGTCCGTCGTCTGCGCTGGCTATATTACTCTCAATTTGAATCATTATGAAGCATATTGCTAATCCATTGCTCCATATGTTCGAAAAATGTGTCTGCTCAACAACGTAAATAACGCAATGAATGTTGTTGAACTGTCAAAATGAAACCCATTGCTACTGATAGTGTGTTACGCAATTAAACCGCAGGATGCCTAATTCTATTAGGCTGCCTTTCAACCAGGTATGTGCTAAACTGCGTAGCGGTGGATGTGTAGGTATCAGTCAATAATCTGTCCGTTTCAGTCAAATTCCTGCTGGGGAGTTTGTTGCGCAAGTTCTTCTCCCCAGCGAAAGCACTAGGAAGTGGTGAAGGGCGGGCGTTTTGGGGGACTGTCTTTTGTAATTTTGACGTTCGAAAAGTGCTGATTCTCAGCCTAGTTTGAATAAATGACTTTTGATTTTGATTTTATCATCGTTTGATTCTCATTTTCTGGTTAAGGAGTGGCAGCCCTATCTAGTTTACCTTATTTTTATTTTTCTAATTGAATTTTTAACATCTTGGTTCTCATGGCATATAACCTGTCACATTTATATTAGTGTTTTATATATTTTAGGTGATGATCTACCTGTTTTTTTTTTTTTTGTCAATATTTGGCAGTGTGTATATTTTGTTCCACAGTACTTTTATACCAGACAAGTTCTAGACGTGAATACCTGCCTATCTATTCTGTAAATATCTCACCGTGAAAACAAAGGTGAGGTGAGCGTGAAGTGATTCGTCAATAGTGTCAATCCCTAGCATCAGCAAGACTCACAGCTCACTCTAACCTCACTTCACCTTAGTTATCACGGTGAGATTTTTACAGAATCGACCGGTTGTAATTGGCTGTCAGATTATTATACTATTATTTATCACCATTGTATTTAGCTGTAAGTCTTCCAAAGTCCTTAAATAAATAAATAAATGTATGTGTCCAGGTGCCTTTGCCTTCACCGGTTTCTACCACCGCCACTCGGAGACGACATACGTAGGGCCGCATGCGGAGCAGTTCCAAGCTAAAGACCCCAGTCAGGGCCTCTACTGTCATTCTGACGACAACTGGAGCGACGCGCAATGCATCTACAAGTAATTTCCCATTGCTGTTAACATTCCGGAGCCGCGCGCTCGGACCAATCTTTTAAGGGAGGCGCCACTGTCGCGTGCACTCCGCACTCTCAACCTCATAGCTAGTGGCTCGGACCTTTTCTGTTGTTCTCTGAGTGAGTTCACAAAGAATGCATTGTTGGTAATAAGTTACAAAATTTAATCATAGTAATAAGTTAGGATAAGAAATTAATTAGGATAAGATATGTACACTATCGCAATAGGTTTCCCTGTAAGGATAGATGTAATTTGGAAATAAATAAATAAATAAATTTTCGTGAGGAGTAGGCCGTATACACCACGCGGACCCAGTACCGGTTGGTGGAAGACACTTTTCTTCGAGGTTTTTGGTTCTAGAATCTAGGACATGCCGCGAGGTAGTTGCGTAACACGCTATCAGTAGCAATAGCTTTCATTTTGACAGTTCAACAATATTCATTGCGTTATTTACGTTGTTGAGCAAACAAAATGTTCGAACGTATAAAGCAATGGTTTAGCAATATCCTTCAAAATTATTGGTATTGACAGTGTGTTACGCAATTAGTGTACCGGTTTCCTTATGATGTTTTCCTTCACCGTTTTGAGAGCAGTGAAGATGAAATAAATTGCACAATGCCTGCCTTGTTCAAACTTGAGACCAGCCGGTCAATTCTGTAAAAATCTCACCGTGAAATCATAAGTGAAGTGAGCACTTAATAGTGTTAATCCCTAGCGAATGACAGCACACTTCACCCAAACTTTCACGATGGTTACAGAATCGCACGGCAGCAGTGCTATTCTGTAAAAATCTCATCGTGGAACTTAGGTGGAGTGAGCGGGAAGTGAGCTGTCATTAGGCATTAACACTATTGACACTGCTCACTTCACTTATGATTTCACGGTGAGATTTTTACAGAATCGACCGGCTGCAATACGTAGGTCTGTGTGAGTATCACATGGCCTCCAGTTGCTACCTGCTCTTACTGCATACTAGTTGACCTCTGTTATCTTCTTCTTCCTCTATTTGTCTGACATTTATGACAACACTATTTTAAGTTGTTTTTTTTTATATTTTTGTGAATATCGTGTGCCTTACTTAACCGGGGTCAAATAAACTTATGTATTTTCTTTCTTTTTCTCCTTTCTTTCTTCCCAGAGTCAATCCTCGCGAGGAATTCCCGGAGTCGGTCGAGTACGAGCCCAAGGTCTCGTACTACTGCGGGCCATACCGCTACTTCATTCCCGCCACCACGGACGTCCGCTGCATATTCTCCATCTTTGCCATGAACTTCGTCTTCCGATTCGGTTACGACGGCGTCACTTATAAAAGCTCGGATTTGACTTTTGTGAGTATTGTTGAGCAGTGCGATTCTGCATACCTGCATCTCACCGTGAAAACTTAGGTGAAGTGAGCGTGGAGTGAGCTGTCAGTGTCATCCCACCTGATACTAGGGATTGACCAAGAATACATTTACAATCATAATCGTGATTTTAATAACATTTTTTTTTAGATACGCTTCCCAAGGTTGATCCGAGGATGAGTATCCATCCACTTCATTACGAGAGCGGTCCTTCCCTCGGAAAGCACGGCAAGCCATTAGTAGATCTTTGACAAACGTTACAACTAGTCAGAAGCAAGTCTGAGGACCAGACTTCCCTGGGTCGTTCTACCCAGTAACTGGGTTGTGAAGGTCAGATAGGCAGTCAATCCATGTAAGATACGGATATTCAGCTGTTTCCAGTTAGACTGGAGGCCGATACCAACATAGTTGGGAAAAGACTAGGCAGATGATGATGAATTTGGTCCCACACAGAAAATTGGAGCATCCAGACTGTGATACTGGGCTTAGCTGTCATTTGTGATTTTACGAGTACTAAGAGCATGCAAGAACGAGCGCAAAAATTTAGACGAATGACGAATTTTTACTTCCACACGTCGCATTGAGGGCCCCTTTTAGATTGGGGGCCACGTATCATTATTACGGCAATAGCTAGGCCCCTGCACTTCCTTTATTCCCGGTCCTCCCCACTGGGCACGAGAAGGGGAAAAAAAGTACAATCCGTGAAATCTCTTATTGAAATCCCCATTTTTGCATTTTGACTCTCGCTCTATAGCGGAACGAGTGGGAAATAAAAACTGCATATCGTTACCACTGGGGAGGAGGACTATAAAGCTACCATTTACTGGGTACGTCTTTCATTGACTTGAATGTGCCCTGGCGGCTGGGGGTATGTCATGCTCACTCAAATGTCTCGCTGGTGGTGGCGTGTGTGTTGGATCATTGAGTTCCCTTCAAAATGGTTGAGCTAAATGGTGCTGATCCATACGTCATGTTCGTGAACGGGCGCCGCCAGTAGGGACTGGGCATCTCTTAGCTGCCACGGCTTATTTTTATTTTAATCTAAGTATTTTCATTTCTGAATTGTTTTGAACGAACGCTTTTAACGTGCACGTCTTTCTACATCGTTCTCACATGTATAATTTCAACTTGAATGATGTAACCAAAATGTTGTAACAATTTTTATGATTTAAAAGAGTGTCCGTGGTGTTTCTTGCCCGTTCTTCTCCACAGGTACCTACTTCGCTTTGGAATGGGCAACTAGCTTCATCTTTCTGACTGACTGACCCCTTGACAATTCAAGAGTGCCTATAATTGGTTTACTTGAAATAAATGCTTCGAGTTTGTGTTTGACGAACGAAACTTTTTTTTCCCCACACGTGCCTAGTGGGGACGACGGGGGCAACTTGCTTCAAAACCTAAAAAGGATTCAGTATACTCTGTTAGATATCATCACGGATATCTATCACGGGAAATTCAACACTCACTTGTTAACATCGGATCAGTTACAAAATGACTTACAGTTTATTTCAGGACAATTAACAAAAAAAAAAAAATAATAATAACAATTATTTATTGTCATAAAACAGATTGTACACCAGAATATGGAATTCTCTGACTCCTGCACTAGTTAAAACTGTGTTGCAGGAGCCAGTGTCCTCCCGTAATAAAAAGAACACACTTAAAGTTTTATGTAACATAGAAAGAAAAAAAAAAGACACTATGTTTTAAATCAAAATGAATTAAAAAAAAATGTAATGTACAAAAATAATTGAAGCAAAAAAAAAAGAAAGTCTAAGTAAGAAATTAAAATAAAATAGGAATTACAAAATTAGTATTAACGATTCTAATTTCTAATTTTGCGCGGGGGTATTTTTGTGTGTGTGCGCGAGTGTATTTGAGTGTGTGTGTAGTGTGTGTGTGTGTTGTGTGTGTGTTGTGTGAAACAATGATGCTACATTGCCCGTGGACAACCTAGTCTGATCTAAAGCATGTTTATAGCATGCTGAAAGTATCAGCTAGAATGATTTATTTATTTATTTATTTATAGTTAATTAAAACGGCACAGGTCCAATTACATTAATTAACATAGAATTATAAAAAATAGAATAAAATAGCCATTCAAATAACATACAATACAAAAATTAAATTAAAATTCAAAGATATACAATTCGTGGATAAAATTTACTAATATTTGATTAAGTAAATGGTTAAATAAATGAAATACATCATAAACTAACATGTAACGGTGGACACCCTCGCATATCGTCTCTCACAAAACACCAGACAAGCACGCATTATTTTCTTCCATTCATCAGCAAACACATCACATTCAGGGTCGGCAGTCAGGAGGGCGTTTAGCATCCTTAGGGTTCGACATACTGGCGATTCGGCTCTAGCAACAGATCTAGATAGCGGTAGTGCGAACAGGTCATGACGGCGGGTCTGACGGTGCCCAAGGTATTTGTCGGGCACAAATAGGCGGCTGAAAAGTCCGTGGAGCTCAGGGCAGTCAATGCGACCACTTAGGGTTTTACAGGCAATCGTGAGCTGATCAAAGCCCCTTCTTACCTCCAACGAATTGAAGCCCAGCACCCCTAGAAGATAATTATGATAATGATGCAAGAATACTTCATATTTAGAAATATATATGTATGTTTATCAGTTGTCTAGTACTCATAGCACAAGCTCTGCTTAGTTTGGGACTAGATGGCGTTGTGTGAAAGTTGTCGAATATTATTATTATTATTATTTGAGATTACCTTTCCATTGACCAGCAGAGATACCTACAAAATCTACAACGTGTAACGTTAAATGCGCAAAACCTGAAAATAGTTTGATCAGAATAACGAGCAGAATTAATTGAACCACTTTTTAGTATAGGTCATATTTTTCAAAAAATCTTCATTAAAAACGTTGCCGTGTCTATTTATTAATAGGTCAAGCAAGCCAATGTCAGCGCGGCGCAGCGGCCCGGTGACGACTCCTCCCTCGGTAAAGCGTCGTCACAGACGCAAGAAACGATCAGAATGTCCAGTAATACTAAAACAGCACATAAAACCTTTACAATTTTTTTTTATGACTTATTTTCTCTCTGAAATAGGTCAATTGAATTAAAAATCAGTTGGGGTGTCTGAGGTTTTGCGCATTTAACGTTACACTCTGTATAAAATCATTAAGAAAAATTGCCCCCTGGCTAAATCGCCCAGGGAACATTACAGGCGTATTATTGTTGTTTCAGATGTACCAGAATGGACAAGTGTTCTACACGGACGAGCCGTGGGCCGGCATGTCATGTTGGAACTGGGCGTGTAAGTGGCGCCACAACCAGAACCAACGTACCAACGAGTTCTTTGTGAACTAAGTAGCTATAATAAACTCATGAGTTAATAGTTATGGTAGTTTCATTTTAAATCTCGTCTAGGATGTGCCTTGATAATATCGGTGCGTACAGTCGACCTCCTAATATATTTATCACCCTAAGGTTGAATAGCATGACACAAAACGATCTGAAGGGCAATTCTCGTAATTTTAAGAATGTTGTCTGATCTGTCAAAAAAACTTCGAATTTCCCAACATTTTTGACATTGATTGTCGCTAATATGAAATTGTGACTAGATTTTGACTGTTTTTAGGGTTCCGTACCCAAAGGGTAAAAACGGGACCCTATTACTTTGCTGTCTGTCTGTACGTCCGTGTGTCTGTCACCAGGCTGTATATCAAGAACCGCGATAGCTAGACAGTTGAAATTTTCACAAAAATGTATTTCTGTTGCCGCTATAACAACAAATAATAAAAACAGTAAAATATATATTTAAGGGGGCTCCCATGCAACAAATGCGAGTTTTTTTGCCTTATTTTGCTCGATATCAATAACGGCACTTGAAATATTCACAAAATAGTTGTATTTTTACTTTAATAATAAATAATAAAATTAAAATAAAAAAATTAAAATAAAATAAATATTTAAGGGGGGCTCCCATACAAAAAACGCTATTTTTATTGGCCGGTTTTTTATTAATTACGGGAGTTGGCCTTCAGGATAGCTATTCTCAGAATTATCCACATTTGCATGTATATGTATAATGTTACACATGTTTACAAATAAATATATCTTTATCTTTCACTCGATACGCTTCCGTAGTCCGTACCGTATCGAACATCAATCAATGTTATGGTAGGACTGCTCTAAACGCTGTTCACAAGTCCATAACCCGAAAATTTTGTCCGTCTAAATCAAATTGACTGAATTGCTAAAAATCTTCGTTCCACCAACAATCTTCTTCTACGATGTCCTTCTCACCGTTCTGGCTTCATTCATTCATCCTTCTTTGTCCAGGCAGTCTTTCCTTGGAATGCGCTCCCTCTGAACATCAGGACGGCAACCAGTCGGTTATCTTTTAAAGTGAAGGCACGTGAACATATCCGTCAGAAGTTGGCCGTAACATCCCAGCGATGATATGCTGGATTCGTTTTCCCCTCTACCGATAATTTTTCTCCAGACAGTTCATTTTGTTTATATGTATGTATATATGTATGTATCTATCTATGTATTGTTATTAATTCTTGTATTGTATAGTAATTTCCTAGCTATCTATCCCGTATGTTGCACCTACCATATTTTGTCTCTGCATCACCCTAAGGTTGACTGGTAGAAAATACCTCAGGCATTAAGTCCGCCTTTGTACAGTACTTTTTTTACTTGTGCATAAAGTTTTAATAAATAAATAAATTGACGACGGCTATTCTTCCGACAGCCGTTTGCTATCGGGGGCAAGGCAAATAATCTTATCAAAATGTGTAATTTTCGAATGGTTGTGAATAAGTATTGTTAGGTACTACTACCGGCCCAGGAACGCGGGGGGCGCGGTCTCTATAAAACTACCGCAGGCGGCGGGTATCGGCCTTCCGATCTCACCGCCGAGGTACCTCGCGACGTCCCCAAGTAAATCCCCCCCCCCCCCCCCCCCGACCCTTGCTTGTCAAAGAGCCAGCCCGCGCGCAGCTGAGCATGTAGTTTTAAATTCCCGACTGTGACCTCTGAGTTTGTTTCGGCCTTTCTTCTCAGAGTAGTCAGATAGGAAACGCCGATCTCACCAATCTTAAATAATAATAATCTGATCCAGCCTGTCCCATCTTGCTGCCCTCTCCCAGCCTGTCCCATCTTGCTGCCCTCTCCCAGCGACGCCCTAAGCCGAGGTTCGTACCCCACAGGGGGTGCCCTTAGCGTGTAGTCGCTTAGTATAGTAGATATTTGCCCCTGGCTGGAGGCTTTGAGTTTAGTCACGACCTCTCAAGATCAACTACGAGATGCCATTTATAAAAAAAAAAAAAGGGTATCGGCCCTTTTTTCGTTTGGACAGCATTGCGTGCGGAAGCGCTATCCGTCGGCCGTTCGGTGTAATAATAATAATAATAAGACTCAGCGATCATTGTGCCGATAGTCGTGACAGCCAATGGATTAATAGCCAAAAGCCTCGACCAACACCTGAGGAGGCTTTCGTTAGGCAGCTGGATCAAGGGCTTGATTCAGAAAGCGGTACTTCTGGACACGGCTCGCATTGTCAGGAGGTTCCTCTCTCTGGAGCCCTGACTGCCGGTAGCTTGGACCCTGTTCCCGTTACCGGTGGGCTACTATTTTTTATATTTTTATATTTATTATATTCTAATATTTAAAAATATAATTTATATGTATTTAATTAAATAAAGGAGATAATTATAATAATATTCCACAACTTTCACACAACGCCATCTAGTCCCAAACTAAGCAGAGCTTGTGCTATGAGTACTAGACAACTGATAAACATACATATATATTTCTAAATACATACATATTATAGATAAATTACACCCAGACAAAGAACAAATGATCGTGCTCATCACACAAACATTTGTCCTAGGTGGGAATCGAACCCACGACCTTGGGCTTAGCAGTCAGGGCCACTGACCACTAGACCAACAGGCCTGTCAGATAATATAATAATAATGTAATCTGGTATCTCTGTACTCATCTCATTATTCTCTTGTTGATTTCTTTGATTTGACTGGTGATGATTCTGTTCCTCTAATTGTAATTTTACTAAGTTTGATAACTGTTTTATAAAATTCATGTAGTTAGTTTTTTAGGTAAATAAATAATTCTTTTTTTTAATTGTAATTTCACTTCTGTCCTAATAGTACGCTATTTGTCTATGACATTTAGATAGTTAGCGAGAGGGTTCCGTGACTAAATAGTAACAGCCGTTTAAGCTACGCTTGCCGCGGTTGGTCTGTGGATGTGTGACCATCTTTACATAGGACACCCCTCCGTGCCTCGGAAAGCACGTTAAGCCGTAGGTCCCGGCTGTCATTCGTAGATCTTTGACAGTCACGGAAGCCCGAAAGTCTGACAACCAGTCTTACCTGTCGTATTACCCAGTAATTGGATTGTGGAGGTCAGATAGGCAGTCGCTCCGTGTAAAATACTGGTATTCAGCTGCATCCGTTTAGACTGGAAGCCGACCCCAACATAGTCGGGAAAAGGCGACGCTGATGATGACTTCTCTATTAGTCGTCATCTCGGTAGTCACGGCTACTTTGACCATATCATCAATTCAGTGATCGGAGTAGGTAGATTGAAATGGGGTCATTGATATGAAACGTATATATTAATATGGACTTTCCTCCGTAATTTCGGAATTGGTTGATTATTAACAAAAAAAAACCGGAACTTAGGTAGGAATTGTGTTAAAATGAGCAATAATATATTATTTTTTTTTAACGGCACAGTCACGATTTGACACAACCCAGCGACCAATCAGAACAAAGGATCATGGGTGGTGCACTAACCGGTTATCAAAACAATGCGTACGCCCACCGACGACATGCCAGGTAGCTCACTCATTTACTTCGGTTCGTAGAGTGCGCTTTTTTGTTTGTTACTGTGTTGTTAAAACGTCACTTGACCCTCACTTGTGTACATACTGACTTCTGGAATCTGCTCAAAAATTGTTTTTATTATTCAAATAAATAATAAATGAATTTAGTTTTGATACCTACCTTTAAATTTTGAATTGAGTAGTAATAATATCATTCACATTATCACATAATTTATCTGACCAAGATTATGTCTGGACTTTAAAAGAGACTGTGACCTCTGAGATTGTTTCGGCCTTTCTTCTCAGAGTAGTCAGATAGGAAACGCCGACCTCATCTAGTTTAAAAAAAATATGATGGACATGTAAAAGTGTTTGTACAAACCTACTTACAGAAAATAAATCATTTATCATTTATCACTACCAACATTAACAATATTTAATCGGATCCGGAAATACCGGAATTGCTTTCCGGGAAAATAGCTTATCCATGTTATTCTTTCTGTGGGCATTTATGATACAAGTACCAAAAATCAATCTACCTTCTCCGATCACTGATCATCATTCACACAGTCAATCCATCGTTACTTTGGTCTTCCCCTACTCTTATAGATAAAATAAAAGAACAATATTTAAAAAATCTTATTTAATTTATTAACAACGTAACAGATTAGTGTTCACAACTATAACATCCTATAATACAAGTATATACACATAAATGAATGCATTAACATTGCATCGCACCAAAACTTGAAAAACTTTTACAAAAATTACACGTTAAAAAGATTATGCACTGGTTCGGTTTCTCTGGCTCCTCTTAGCTCTTCCATAAACATTTCATCCTAAGAACAGAGTTTTTTTTTAATTTTAGGGCCAGTCTCACCATACTCTGTCAGTGATCTGAGATCAGTAATTTTAAGAACGTTCACAGTCTGACCTCAGTTTCAATTCAATCTGTAATAAATTTAATACGTTCAAAATCTATTCGCTGTGTCATCTCGGCAACCAACAAATGTCAAACCCGTCAAAGTCGTCCCTTTATATGTATGAAATTGGTTTATTTGTTTGGAGGCATAAGGATTTGTTTACTAAAGCAAGCGAAGTAAACTGTCGCAGCAAGCGCGACCCATACAGGCTCGTGTTAGATGTCCTCCCAAGGCTTGCGAAATATAACAAAAGCTGCTTGTTTATGTGTGTCCAGGAATACAATAGAATACCAAATTAATTAAAAATATTAAATACTAGATTGTTCAAATTGAAATTGTATAGTACTATATGCCCTTTACTTTACACAAAGGGCATACAATATAACAACACGTTCCGCGTGTTGATGGGGCTGCCGCGTTTTTGCAGCGCGTCCGCCATGTTTGCGGACGCGAACGTTGATAGTTTTTCGGCCATCATGCGCAAGAGATGCGCATCTTTGCTACGCCGTGTTCGCGCCAGCCCCAACACCATTCTGTGAGCGTTGGCTGATAGGTGGGACTCTCCGATCTTGGGGCGGTGGATATGACTGCACGCAGTCAAGTAGACATTCCCCAGGATCGGGGAGCCTCACCCAGCTTGGGAGTGAAATGTGTATTATTATTAAGATACTAACAATACTAATCTAATACCTAAGCATCATGTTACTAACACTAAAACACTAACAAAACTATGGACTATTCTAGTCTGAAATAAAGTTTTATTATTATTATTATACAACGTGTAACGTCAGTGTTGGATTTACACAGTTGCCGCCAGTAGGCTATTCAAATTTTGCCGCCCGTTCTGACCTCTGCATTTCGATACCCTACACGGACAAAAGAAGGTGGAAGAATATATTTTAGGTGGAAGAAAGTATTAGCAGATAGACAAACGTCAAATTCCCCACTTTGACAGGTAAAGTGGTGAAATCTAATAACATTTACATATTTTTTATTGCAATAAGACAATAAAAAAAAATTGGGGCAAATTTGCCGCCCCCCTAGGCTCAAGCCTACTCAGCCTGCTGGTAAATCCGCCACTGTGTAACGTTAAATGCGCAAAACCTCAGACACCCAAACTGATTTTTAATTCAATTGACCTTTTTCAGAGAGAAAATAAGTCATTAAAAAAATTGTAAAGGTTTTATGTGCTGTTTTAGTTTTACTGGCCATTCTGATCGTTTCTTGCGTCTGCGACGACGCTTTATCGAGGGAGGAGTCGTCACCGGGCCACTGCGCCGCGCTGACATTGGCTTGCTTGACCTATTAATAAATAGACACGGCAACGTTTTTAATGAAGATTTTTTGAAAAATGTGACCTATATTTTAATATAGGTCACATTTTAGGTAGAACTAATTGAACCACTTTTTAAAGTGGTTCAATTAATTCTGCTCGTTATTCTGATCAAACTATTTTCAGGTTTTGCGCATTTAACGTTACACGTTGTATATGACTATCTGCTAATAGTTTTTAGTGTTAGGGAGTTCCTGGAACATAAAATCGCACGATGACTGGCTGTATTTTTATGCATGCATTTGCACGCTTATATCTATTAAGCAAGACATGTTTGTTCACATTATCTATTATACCATGTTTTATCAAATAAATGATATTAATTAATTCTCTAAATTGATTATAACGGACACACGCTTCCCTATGTGTTTGTTATTCCAGCGTATGGCACTCGTGGGTTGCAGCTGAAAATCAGCGTCAGGTGATACACACTGTGTTGTCATCTGACATTATGCTGAGCTGAGACCCTTTTGGCATTATAGTCTTTGTTTTCTGTTTTTATAGTTTTAATGTGAGGGGCCCGTGGCTAAATAATAACAGCCGCACAGGTCGATTGCTCAGGTTAAGCTACGCTTGCCGCGGTTGGTCTGTGGATGGGTGACCATCTTTACATACTGAGACCCCTCCGTGCCTCGGAAAGCACGTTAAGCCGTCGGTTCCGGCTGTCATTCGTGGATCTTTGACAGTCATCACGGGTAGTCAGAAGCCCGAAAGTCTGAAAACCAGTCTTACTAAGGGGTATCGTATTACCCAGTAACTGGGTTGTGGAGGTCAGATAGGCAGTCGCTCCATATAAAATACTGGTATTCAGCTGCATCCGGTTAGACTGGAAGCCGACCCCCACTAGGCATATGATGATAGTTTTAATGTGTATTTATTTTGATGTAATGCCAATAAACGCAATTTTTCTTTCTTTCTTTCTATTATTATTACTAACACGTAGGGAAATTAGAGGTATATTTCCCTACATTTGTTTGTTGCCGAGTTGAGACTGAGAGTAGATTTTTAACGTATTAAATTAAGAGAATAGGCCTTCAGGGTCCACTTGCAACGCTCCGTTTAGCGCTAAAGTATTTAAATCTCATGAAACAACATACTCCCTGTATGTGAAGAACGTAACAAGTGGCGTTCTGTAATTTCTGCATGGGAACTAGGTTCTTTGGTGTAAATTTAAAACATCGTTCTGGTTCGGTCAGTCGCTTGAAGATGATAGAGACAGAACGATGTTTTAAATAACGCAACTTTCTATGTCCCTGATGTACTACAAACCTTTATGTACAGACGCCAGCACATCAAGCTACCCGAAACTGTCACATTTTCCCAATCAACTTTGAACCTTATGCTTTAACGATAAAGTTGAATATCTATTAAAGAAATTTGACAGATTGTAGTAGCTTGATGTGCTGGCGTGTGTACCTTAATAAAATTTAATATTGTGTTAAGCGCTAAACGCAATTAGTGATTTTTGGTGCAAGTGGGCCTAAATGTCCCGGTAAGCTTGGGTTTCCTAGGAAAGCGGTTCCGTCATATTATAACGGCCGTCATGAAAATCTGTCATTTTCACCAGAAGCCCGATTTCCGTAATTAAAAACGTTCAAAATTTAGTCACAATCTTATGTCTGCGACAATCAATGTCAAAAACTTGTCGAAAATGTGGGAAAATTAGAGGTGTTTTTGTCTGATTGAAACTGAAATCAGATCTTTCTTAAAATTACAAGAATTGCTTTGGTATTTGACATTAAGGTGTCAAAAAAAGCTCTGTATTTGGAAAGCCATTATTGTGTGACCGTTGTCCGAAGCTTTGACGGAGCAAGTATTTTAACGTAAGTACTATGCAATACATAATGTCTAACAGAGTTAGTTGAAACTGGGCCCTAGTATACGGTCAAACCAATGCGTTTAACATACGTTCGCGATGGCGGAGGCTCATTTGTTTATAATGAACTTGCAGGTACAGTCACGAGCATAAATACCTTACAGTTACGCAAATATTCAAAAACGTTTATCTCGTAAAATAAAAACTGCAACTTTCATAACAGACCTTTTTCATAATAGTGGGAGTTACAGTCCGGCCATCGAGAGAATTCGTTCCTGACACCTGTCAGTGTGGCAATTTTATTAGCTGTTAGAGATCAAATTCGCAAAAAACGCAAAAACTTGACAGGTGTCATGAACACTTTCTCTATTCATAACAATTACTTAGTTCGTAACACCATAAAATATGTATCAATACTTTAGGAGAGAATAGCTTTTGAATTTTGATGTGTTGTGCAAAAATTACCCGGCAACGATAATTTTGAAATTTCATACGACATAACCAGAGGACCCTTCCGCTGGTATGTCCGGCAGGGTAATTGCGTAACACACTATCAGTAGCAATGGGTTTCGTTTTGACAGTTCAACAACATGCATTGCGTTATTTACGTCGTTGAGCAGACACATTTTTCGAACACAAGGAGCAATGGATTAGCAATATGCTTCAAAATTATTCAAATTTAGAGTAATAGTGTGTTACGCTATTAGGGTGCCAGTTCGCTACTGTTCTTGTTCGCTCAGGCGTGTGCTGCCGGTCGATTCTGGAAAAACCTCACCGTGATAACTAAGGTGAAGTGAGCTTAGAGTGAGCTGTGAGTCATGCGGATTGACACTATTGACGACTCCACGCTCACTTCACCCAAGTTTTCACGGTGAGATGGTTACAGAATTGCACGGCTGTTATCACAGCAATCACGACGAAATTCAATGAACGCGGTTACACGCCATCGCTGACGCATATTGAACGCGTTGGTTTGCGTTGGACCTTTAGTGTCTAAACACACTATGCCGAAGTTACGCGACCGAAGTTCAGCACAATTACGCCTGCAATGCTATTTGAATTATTGACGACACACTATGCCGAAATTACGTCGCGTCATAGCGTACAGCCTAACTTCGGTCGGGCGTAAGTTCGGGTTTCGCACCTCGAAAGTAATAACAAGATCACTTTGTTTTGCGTCTGTCTGTCCAACTGTGTAGATAACACGACACGACGCCACGACAGCGCTCGAGACACTTAATACACACACAAAGTTTCGGAACTGAATGTCTGCCGCGTAAGTTCGGCACTTATGGTGTGTCATATCAGCCGAATACGTCGGATCGTAAAATCAGCCGCTGAACTTCGGTCGCGTAACTTCGGCATAGTGTGTTTAGACACTTTATCTCAAGCTACGGCTTTTTATAAGAACGGTGGCCGCCACATAGCGTTTGCAAGCTACCGGCGAATAACGTCACTGAAACGGTATTTATGAAAGTAAGTTGGTGTGTTTTCTTAGAGAGCGTTTTTGACACCGCAAAAAGTCAAACCCCGGTGCTGCATTTGCGGCCGTCATGTAGCGGCCACCGCTTTTCTAGGAAATCGTAGTTTTAGTGAGGTCATTTAATTAGTTTTAGTAGACATTGACTGGACCATGTACACACGCCAGCACATCAAACTACTACAATCTGTCAAATATCTTTAATAGAGTTTCAACTTTATCGCTGAAACATAAGGTTCAAAGTTGATTGGGAAAATTGGATAGTTTCGGGCAGCTTGATGTGGTGGACTGACCGGCGAATGTCGGTGACAGTTTTATCAACTTTGGCTATAAAAATGGTAACTGGAGAGGACCGAAAAAATATTAACAAATATTTATTATAATTTTTAAATGGCACTCATGATGTAAAAATATCTTTAAATGAGATATTAATATACCTACTAGTGTGAAGTTTTAAAATATTTAGGTTGGAGCCAGACAAACGTCGTGTCGTAATTTACGCGGCTCAAAGTGAGCCGCAAAAAATACGTTGCAAACGGTTTCACTCCGAGTAGACTGTCCTTTGTGCGAGCGAAGACACAATTCTATGCACTGATGAATTTAACTTATTTTTGTGATTTTAAATGCGTCTGAAGAGATACGCAGGGGAACCAAGGTAACCAACATAGTCGGAAGAATTGCCAAACTTATGGTGTGAGTCTATCTGGCAGGCCCCAATTTGATTTATCAACAGGTGATACAGCTGCTGGAGAGTTTGTTGCGCCACTTCTTCTCCCCAGCGAAAGCACTAGGAATTGGTGAAGGGTGGGCGTTTTGGGGGACTGTCTTTTGTAATTTTGACGTTCGAAAAGTGCTGATTCTCAGCCTAGTTTGAATAAATTACTTTTGATTTTGATAGCTTTTCATAAAGATTTTATTTTGTACCTAAAGAAAATAAATAAGATATATTTTTTACCTCGACAGTTTTTGATTGAATGACGTTTTTTATGAAGTGTCTAGCTAGCGGGCCCCTTATGATTATTTTTATTGTTATTATACTTTTAGATCGCCCAATAATGATCGGAGTTACAAACTATTATGTACCTTACAAATCCAAAATTTCGACTTTCTGTGAGCTATAATTCAGAAGATATTCGTTATTTACGACATCCATGCGACTTTTTTTTTAATGACATCGCGCAGTTCAACCTATGAGGTTGTAGACTGCTTAACCGGGCTTGCCTTTGGATTCCTCAATAAATTAAGGCCTCCAGCCAGGGCTTAAAAACTTAAAAACTAAACGACTACACGCTAAGGGCACCCCCTGTGGGTATCTACTGGCCTCGGCTTAGGGCGTCAAAATCAAAATCAAAAGTTATTTATTGAAACTAGGCTGAGAATCAGCACTTTCAGAACGTCAAAATTACAAAAGACAGTCCCCCAAAACGCTCGCCCTTCACCACTTCCTAGTGCTTTCGCTGGGAAGAAGAAGTGGCACAACAAACTCCCCAGCAGCACAGCTGTCTGTTCAGTTAGAAAATACTTGACTGAATACAATACAAGGTAGCATTACAAGACACAGAACACTAAATTAAATGATTTGCTATATGTCAGTCAGTGTCGTCGCTGGGAGAGGGCAGCAAGGGACACACTGGATCGGAATTACCATGCGACTTTCTCACTCTCTGTCTTTTTATATACGAGTGTGTGTGCGTGCGAGTATCTTGTAAGGAAGTTCGTTCCTGACAGGGGCCCCGACAACACACGTTTTTTTCTTTTTTCTTAAGCTTGTCTGGCTCCGCCTTTACGTAATATTTTGTTAAATATTATTAAGTAATGCATATTAAACAAATCACTTTAAAAGCACAGGTATAAATGTATATGCCTAAGCAATTCTAAATACATTCTAATTGCATCATAAATGTTTTCCTCCCTAACATAAATATTAACTAAGACATCAGTGCTGTTTCTATATGGATTTATTTTTATTTTTTTATCTACTTACTAAAAATAATAAATACATAATAATATTTAAATACATACATTGTTAGTTTATAAGGGTGTGTAACCACCAGGCAGTTATACAGCATGTATAATATTTTTATTTCACGAAGCGACGCGCTTTTTACTTGTGTTTACCAAGTGTACAAACACGCTGTGAATGTGTGTGTAAGCGCAGGAGTTCTCGGTATCACCCAAGACACGGGCCAATTCGGAAGTCTGCGCGCGCGTGTGTGTGTGTGTGTGTGCGAGGGTGTGTGTACGTGTGTGTTATGTGCTGACGCTAATCTAGGCGTTATAATATATGAATACACACCCTTATCTAGGAACAATAAAAATCTCAAAATAAAACTATTTTAAATCATTTGTAAAAAATACATGTTTGTTCTAAGTACTAAAAAATATACATAAAATAATTGTTATATAAAAAATAAATAACAATATATAAAACTACGGAACTACTTATTACTACTTTCGGAAGACTATGGACAAAAAATTAAACTTAGTATTTATATTGCACGGTATGGAGCAATTACGACATAACTTCGTAATTTCATAGTTTGTCTAGCGAAACTCCACAGACGGTGCTGGGTATCACGTCTGCTGCGCTGCAACGGCCACTTGTAGTTACTTAAGTTGTGAGTTTAGATTTTGAAGTGAAAACTTCTCGAGGCGCACTTTGTGCTGCTTCTGAACAGTGAAAGAATCTGAACCGTCACAATCGGGTCGGTGACGCTGAATCAGATATACTCGGCTCCAGTCGGTCGGTGACGCTGAATCGCGTATACTCGCCTCATATAAGTTTTCAGTTCTATCGTGTGCTCATAAGCACACACCCTTCTTCGTTTGTTTTATCATCAGTAGCTATCGATACATTTCCCGTCTGTGGAGTTTCGCTAGTCAAATTCATTTGACTTTGTATACAAAAAATTAACGTTTTGACGACAAAATGACAGCGGATGCATTCACACTTGTGCCGATTCTCTATTGCACCAAGTAAACAAAACATATAGTGTTACTTATACAACGTGTAACGTTAAATGCGCAAAACCTGAAAATAGTTTGATCAGAATAACGAGCTGAATTAATTGAACCGCTTTTTAATATAGGTCACATTTTTCAAAAAATCTTCATTAAAAACGATGCCGTGTCTATTTATTAGTACGTCAAGCAAGCCAATGTCAGCGCGGCGCAGCGGCCCGGTGATGACTCATCCCTCGATAAAGCGTCGTCGCAGACGCAAGAAACGATCGATCAGAATGGCCAGTAGAAATAAAACAACACATAAAACCTTTACAATTTTTTTTAATGACTTATTTTCTCTCTGAAATAGGCCAATTGAATTAAAAATCAGTTGGGGTGTCTGAGGTTTTGCGCATTTAACGTTACATGTTGTATATGTTAGCAAGCAGCGATACTTTGGACCTGTCACACTAACTAGTCCAAAAGATATCTTTACAAAATCAATTTAAATTCGCTGATAACTAAACAGGCGTGTTGGGTACAGTCTGTGAAGTTTTGCTAACAAATTAAAATTTGACATATGAATAAATTAATAAAAATATTAAAGTATGACGTAAACGCAAATTCAACGCATTTATTTCAATTAAACCATTTACGGACACTTAAATTGTCGAAGAGTCGGTCAGTTGGTCAGAAAGTTGAAGTTTGCCCATAGAAAAACATAGATCTATTTAGTGAAAGCGGGCAAGAAACTCCAAGGACACTCTTTTAAATCAATATATTACAAAATCTTGAATAACTAATAAAAATATTATGAAAATATTATTAGTATGACAAGCGTTATGAAACGTAAGGACTATATTTCTTTGGTTTATTTGCGCTGCATTATGTATGAAAATACCGAATAAAAATTCATGCCCGGTTTCAGCGCGTCTGCTGAATTTAATATTTTGATAAATATCATGTCAACTTACATAATCTGTTGTCTCTATATCGGTAAACCAATCACAACCAGAAACGTGACATTCAAAAACAGATTGACTCATAAGAGATTTTTTGTAACCTGAAGTCTAAAATTATCTAATTGATTAATAAATGAGACATGATTTATTTTCAATTTTTTTATATACAGCATGATTTTTTACCGTCTCCAAATTTTTACAGGGTGTTCTACACATGAATATGAACAACTTTCACTAACCAACTCTGAGATAACGAAAAAAAAATCAGCTGTTTCATACACTTTGGTCAAGTAGGTATTGAAGTTTTGTATTAAACAGCTGATTTTGTTTTCGTGATTTCAGAGTTGGTCCCATAGTGAAAGTTATTCATATTCGTGAGTAATAAAGTCCCTGTAAAAATTAGGAGCCTGAAAAAAAAGTTATACCAGTATAAGGTGGAGACGACGTCAATATGACAATAAATTAAACTCGCGTATATCTAGTGCCGTTCACACTTTGCACAGCCTTCTCAACCTATGTTCCCACTGCTGGGACACAGGTCTCCTCTCAGTGACGCGGTGTCCTGCGTGAGCGACGAACGCGACGCGACGCGACGCAACACGGCGCGACGTAATGCGACGCGATGCTATACGCGACAAATGTCCTACGTGATTTTGGTCATTACTTCTCGAATCATGGAGAAGTACAGTACAATTTTGCTTGAAAGTTCATATTTAAAGTACAGACTTTTAAAAAAATATCGTAAAAAGCACAGAAAGAAAACAAATATAATATTTTTACAAAGAAACACATTTGGCGAGTTCCATCATTTATATCAAAATGTTATAGTTCGTGTTGTCGCATCTGGTCGCCCTCAAAACAAGTGCGCGTTACGTCGCGTCTCGCCGCAGACTGTCATATACATATAGGCCGCATGTAGGGTATGCCGTTGAGTTGATCGCGTTCGTCGCGTTCGCAGCGTCGCGTCGCGTCGAGTTCGTCGCTCACGCAGGACACCGCGTGAGAGGGAGTGGGCCATAATACACCACGCAGGCCGAGTGAGGGTTGGAAGATGTCAGATGTCTTCGAATTTCTGGTTCTAGGACATGCAATTTCCTCACGATGTTTTCCTTTACCGTTTTGAGAGCACTGCATACGAAAATTCAATCGAATATATCTAATAGTTTATCAATATAGCTAGTCAAGGATTGACAGAACCCATAACTACCTTGGTATGAAAAAATCTCTTTTTTAATTTCGATGTCAGGATTTACTTGATGGTTCCAAAATACTCATATGCCATAGTATTAATGTCAGTGTTTTCATTTATTGTCATATTGTCATCTACACGTTGTATTTAATATTCTAAAGATTATTTTTTTTCGGTTTCAATATACACCTATTACCGACTTTTCTTTCAATACTGACTATTTTATACTTAAGATTTAATTTATTAATTTTGTCTTAATATTTTTTTAAATATATTTTAGAAACTATTATTATTACCGAACGTATGGCCATATTGCCTTTATCAAACCTTAAAGAGTCAATGTCCAAAATAATGTTATTTTAACAATATTTTAGTTATTTTTCTACAAGTTTTAAACGAGAACGTTTTTAGGCTAGATTTCTTGAACCAATTTTATAAGAATTGGGACTCGCAAAAACCCTTTACCATAGGGATGATGACTAATATAAGAAGAGTTCGAACAAATAATGTAATTTCAAAGAAGGCATAGTAAAATCTGTGAAATCGATGGAAATATGGAGAAGCTACACGCTTTAAAAGTTTTTGGAGAGGATTATTCCCGTCCTTGTCGCGCGGTACGGACAATCAAGCGCTAGTATAAAGTTACGTTTTCGTGACGTCACTTCAGTGATAGTGCCGTCTTCGTCTAGCAGTTATTTTAAAACGTTTATAACTTGGCAATTTTTTGAGCATTTAGACTTTCTACTATTTGCAACCCAATATATTTTTTTTATAAAAAATAAAAAAATGTCATCATTCCTATTCCATTTTCGCAATTAGTGAAGCAATATGGAACAACATTGCGCCATATCGCTCAACGCCAAGATTGCAGCAGCTTATTATGGGGAAATATTTCACTGATTATGAGGAAATTTTTGACATAATAAGACCAAACTCCGTAGTGTCACGTTTCTCCTATTATATTTTTCGTTTGCATTGATGTCAGCTATCGATTTATATAGGGTTCATGCGTGGCCGCCATTTTGAAAAAAATACAAAATGGCGCGACAGTATGTATGCTAGACTCCATAAAACAATCTTCAATCCCCATTGCCAATGCAATCGCAGCTTTAAACAAGCTGTAGAGTTTTTATACATCCCCTTGACCGTAACTCTAACAAAATCCCTTATTTCTAGTTATTTTACTTCTTAAATATATCATTATTATTTAATAGTACATAATTGATTATTCTGCGGCTTGGCTCGCGCTATATTTATCACTAATTTTTTTAATAGTATTAATTTCTTCCTGAACTCCTACCATATTTTTCTTTAAGCTTTTTAAGGACTTAATTCAAGTGTCGAACATTTTATACCCAAAAATGAAAGAGCCGGCCAGAAACAAAAGCTATTTTCTTATAGGAAATAACATACGAAAGTCTAAAATTAACCCCCCGGCCTCTATTTCAGATTGAAAGTGCCAAAAATCTTATTTCTATAACAAGTGTTTTAAGCATACATTAAAAAAATACCAACTTTTGATTGAATGTAATCTCTGAACATGTTTTAACTACAAACTTGTTTTTAAAATATGATTTTTGGCATTTTCAATATCAAATAGCAGCCGGGGGGTTAATCGTTGTAATACTAAAAAATGCTCAAGAGTTCATTTCCCATGAGACAACAGTATTTTTTGACGTGATAACGTCTTATAAATCGATGAACGCCGGCTGCATGCACGAAAAAGCATGACTCATTGTCACGTTCCGCCTGAGCCGAGCGTGCAAGCGAGAGCGCGGAACCAGCGATAGAGAGGCACGATCGGCCTAAGCGTTCGGCTTGTGATACATCTATCCCTCTTCCACTATGACGTTATCACATAAAATTATTGTCCGTAAACCGACTTCACAGACAACCAATTTTTTTTTCTGGTACTTTAATTTTTGGGTACGAAATTAATGATGTCCTTTCGCCAGTAATGGCAATATAATTGTACAAGCCTATTACCACTAAGCTTTTCACTCTCTACGCACGAATTCCTTAGTTTTAACCTAAGTTTCGGGTGTTTCCGTGACCTTATCAACTTATTACATCAGATTAGTTCGGGGCCCGTCCTAAGAATCAATGACAAGACGATTTGACAGCTGTCCTTACGATGCAATTTTGTCCGTCCGAAAAAAGGAAATTTATCGGGAGTAGGGTTCATTTCGAGGTATCGAAAACAACAAATATGTCAAATTTTCTAATGGAAAAACTCGAAACACTACCCGACCAAGGGGCAAACCCAGGATTTCATGCTCAGCAATCTCGACCAACGAGGCTTTCGAATTCATCTAATATTTTAGGAATAATTTGCGACAATTGATTCTAAAGTTTTAAAAATAGACGTCATGATGACTACATTGTAACCTCATTGTGGTTTCCCATTTTATAAGGGCTTTGAAGGTCCGTGGCATACCTACTTGTCCACCATTTTGAATTTTTCGTTCGTAACGTTCAAAGTCGTTCACTATTTGTCCTCATGTTGAAAAGTTCGGACGGGAGGCCAAAAAGGCAGACAAATCCGGACGGTGACCAACGTCCTTATTTACAAAATCGCCTAAATTGTAAGCGCTTTGTAAATTCTTTTTTGTCCTTGTCATCTTCAAGGTAAGAAAGAGACGGTCATACATAATCATACAGTTTATAAAACATTTCACCAATAAGGTTTTTTTTAATAACTTTACTGGTTAGCGAGTTCATTGAAATTGATTTCGAGCCATAATTTCGAGCAAAAACGCTTTTTTTTTTTCAAAATTGTGTCATGTTTTTGGAGAACTTTACATTTTACATTTCACCTAGCATTGTTAACGTTACTAGGTTTTAGCATACGTACGAGGAAATATCAAGCAATATATTTACAGTATGAGCTGACTTGTCATAGGGGCTCGTGGTTAAAGAATAACAGCCTCACGGGTCGAAAGATGGTTAAGCTACGCTCGCCGCGGTCGGTTCGTAGATGGATGATACATATCGAGACCCCTCCGTGCCTCGGAAAACACGTAACGCCATTGATCCCGGCTGTCATTCGTAGATCTTCAAAACAATAGTTACGAGTAGTCAGAAGCCCAAAATCTGACAACCAGTCTTACCATGGGATCTCGTGTTACCCAGTAATTGGGTCGTGGAAGTCAGATAGGCAGCCGTTCCATGTAAAATCAGCTGCATCCAGTTAACTGGGAGCCGACCACAGCTTAGTTGGGAAAAGGCTATTGAAGCTCACCTAGTACGGAAAGCCTATACAGCGTGTAACGGAAAGGGGGTATCAACCCTGAAGGAGGTGAATGTGCTCATGAAACTCAACAACTTTCCCCAAAGAACATAGGTCGAAATATGAAAAAAAAAATTTGGCCCTCCCTTACAAAACTGACTACCAGCTGATTGATTTACTATGGGAGGGTCAAATTTTTTTTTCATATTTCGACCTATGTTCTTTGCGGAAAGTTGTTGAGTTTCATGAGCACATTCACCTCCTTCAGGGTTGATACCCCCTTTCCGTTACACCCTGTATATACAACGCAAAGTCAACTCGTACTCGTATAACGGGTGTAAAAAGACACTTAACGAAGCCGAGAGTCACATGTACTCCCCGTTGTTGTGATATTTTTTTTTGCACTGAATCATACCTTCTTGTTACAGAGATATTGAACCTTCTTGGGAACCTTCTTGTTACAGAGATATTGAAGGTAAAATTACAAAAACAGCAAATTTTCACACCAAAAATAAAAGTTGTTTCCCAGCAGTTATTGTTGTGCAATGTTACTTAGTTTGATGTACAGACGCCAGCACATCAAGCTACTATAATCTGCCAAATTTCTTTAGTAGATTTTCCACTTTATCGCTAAAGCATAAGGTTCAAAGTTGATTGGGAAAATTTGACAGTTTCGAGTAGCTTGATGTGCTGGCGTCTGTACAGAATGCGTAGTTGACGGATATGTGATTGGTCTTTTTACACCCTGTATTTAGCTTAATATTTCGTCTGGTGTACATTTCTTTTGTAATAACAAAATTACTTGCCATATGAAAAAAATGTTTTAGTTTTTAGGTTTTTTTTTTAAAGGTTGCCCCACACTAGGAATTTCTCCTGTATTGTGGTTGCCTTTACAAAAATTTAAACTCACATACACAAACAGCCAGACCCGCAACAACTACTTGTAGGTCATACAAATATTTGTTCCGTGCGGGAATCGAACCCGCGACACGCAGCGCTAAAAAATGGCATAAAAACCGAACGTCACTGTTACTTCTGACATTATTAGACGGTGTAACGTCGTTGTCTTATAGAAAGTGTCACATTATTTTATTTCAAATGTACAGAGAAGAAAAGAGATAAGGAAACAGACAATAATCGTTATACAAGGTTGAGACGACCAAACGACAATCAGTTTAACTTTATATATCAAATGACTATACAGGGTCAAATTAAATTATTTAGCGAAACTCCGCAGACGTTATGGGTATCGAAATCTGAACACAATAAAATAATAGTGAACAAAGATTTTATGATGTTTTGTTTGGGGTCAACGACCGCTGGTAGCATAGTTACTTGAACTATGAGTTGAGTTTATAAGTACATTTTTGTTCTGTAGTGCCCTTCACGTTTGTGAAATTTACACAAAAAACTCATGTTTAAACTGATATTTCAAGTAACTACTCTACCACCTGTCCTTGATCCCTAAAATTAAATTCAACATATTAATTTATTTTTTGTTTTATCATGTTTAGATATCGTTACCCGTAACGTCTGCAGATTTTCTCTAGTTAATTTAAGTTGACCCTGTATAATTCCGAGTCTGCGTACGAAAATTCGACCAAATACAAGGTGTAACTTAAATAACTCACAACCTCTTAAGGGGTCATTGTACTCATCATTATGAACAACTTTTACTATGAGACAAAAAGTCCTGCAAGTAGTTTGTTCATAATTGACTACTGAATGATTTCAGTAACTTTTAATATGGGTATTTTTTTTTTAATTTTAATTATATGTTTTAACTTATTTCAAGGTAATAAGACTCAATTCTAAATGCATAAAGTAATACTAGGTTCAACACGATTTTCTTAATAATAATAGTTAGCTTTATAAAAAAAAGTTTTGATAATTTTATTATGCTTTTAACTCAGTACTCTAATCGGGGTACATGAGGTTTTGCGTTAATTTCGTTACATGTTGTATAAGTCTGAAATCGCCAACCCGTCTTGAGCAACTGTGGTGATCAATTTTCCTGCCTTTTCTGTATGAGAAGAGGCTTTTGCCCAGTTGTGGGACAGTAATAGACTGGAATATTACAGTTACAGTAGCCGGCACATAACTTGGCAAGACTCCTCTCCTTTTCCTCTCCTTTCTTTAACTTTCCTCTAAACAGACGTATTTAAAATAAATTATGGAAATAACCATAGAATAATTGAGGAGCGTTGGAACGAAAACCGATATATCGAATTTACCATATTTTTCACAAATTAAAAAAAAGCTTGTAAGTTTTTTAATGTTACAAAAGTGGAAAATTATAGCATGTCAATTTGCAGTTAAAGTGACATCGATTGATGTGTGAAACTTGACGGAGGGTAGATACTTAATTTAGGGAGATACTTGGCGGACAAGTATGGATATATCGGTTTTTGACGCGATCATTTGGATATATCGGGTTTTGACGAAACCAAAATGGATATGTCGGTATTGAACTGAATTGAATTTGAACCGACCATTGTTGAATTGTGTAAAACTTAATAAGAATTATCGGTTTTTAATCCAACAACAAGAACATGTTGAATTTAAAAATGTATTTGTCGGGTTTGGTTTGACCACAGTATTTTGATATTTTTTTTTAAGATGGATGTAACTGTTTTTTAATTGATTTCTTTCCTGAAGGGTGTATAATTAAACATTTTGTAACAGAAAAAAAAAAAAATAATGTCTTAATTAAGACATATCGGTTTTTGTTCCGTAGCTCCTCAATTACAAGCAATCAAAGTGATCATTTTTTTGTGGCACTAAGTGTACATGCGCAAACTTATTCGCACTACGCCAAAACCTTGACAAGTTACGTGCCGCCGACTGTAACTGCCTGGTTGCCTATCTCTTTTACTGTGCAGTGACGTCATCTCACACAAAATAGTAGAAAGGGTACAGATATCTCCACCACCCACCAGTTTTAGGGTCCTCTTCATCCACTTTGATATCCGTTTCCGTAGAAATTGTAGGTGCCTCCTGATCCTGAAATATATAAAAGTGTATATGTTGAGACCGCTCCTCTCAACATGTTGACGCGCTGGAGGCAGTGAGCTCGGGGTGCGGGGACAGCGGGGAGGCAGCCAGCGCGGGCCGCGCGCCACTCCAGTCAACAGTCAGTGAGCTCAAATGGCTGGACCAATTTCGTCAAAATTGGTCCAGCCGTTTGAGCGTGAAGAAGTAACAAACACACTCACAAACTTTCGCCTTTATAATACGAGTATTAGTGTGATTTTAATTTCATGAAACGTTTATTTATTTATTTATTTTATTATTTATGTACACACAGTAAAAAACATATGGATATGATGACATAGTAATAATTTGAGTACAAAGGTACTGCTTATTTCTTAAGAAATTTCTTCCAGCAGACCTGCGAAAGGAGAAGTAAAACAGAAATGTAGCGAGAACATGAAGAGAAAAATATGAATGTATGAAGTCTAAAACTAACATATTAAATATACCTACACATATAATGCGAAAAGTAACATAAGTATACTTAAATAAATACATAATGCTAAAATATAGATACACATATATTTATATATATATATACATACATACATACATATTATATATATGTATATATATACATAGAAATACTCACAGTATAGAGGAAAAATAATGCTCTTTTAATCGACATTTAAATACAGAAATCGTTTTTAAATCACAATGCTAGGCGGAAGTGAGTTCCACAATCTTACAGCATGGACAGAGAAGGAATAAGAATAGTAGCTTGTTTTATGAGGGTGGGATTATTTATTTACAATTTTCTAAAATATCATCTTGGAGCAACCTCTACTTAAAGAACTCCGGACACAGGCCTCCCCAAGCATCGCCACTTCGACCCGTTCTGTGATTCTCGCATCCAGCGGGAACAACAACAAGACAAAATTCATATATTCACCTTCTTCATAACCTTTTTTTCTTCGTGTCTGCTGTGCCTTTCGGAAAATACAAAGTGTCAAGTTACGAAATGTTAACGTTTACTTACATTTACTTTGTCCTTGACCTCATCGGGATCGTCGTCGGTGACCTTGGAAGACAGTGGTGTGACCTTGACGTCCGGCTGCTGCGGTAATGTCGCGATGACCTCTGTCTGCGTACTTTGTTCGCGAGTTCCATTTATTTCGGGACCAGTTTGACAAGACTAAGAGAAAACAAGGGAAATATGTAACCATTGTACAGACGCCAGCACATCAAGCTACTACAGCATGTTAAAGAATCATGGCCACGCTCCTAACATCCTTGGACTAATAAAATGTATCAAAACGTCCCTTGATGAAACAAACGTTGTTTCATTTGTCTATATACAACGTGTAACGTTAAATGCGCAAAACCTGAGACACCCCAAATGATTTTTAATTCAATTGACCTGTTTCCGAGAGAAAATAAGTCATTTAAAAAAATGTAAAGGTTTTATGTGCTGTTTTAGTTTTACTGGTCATTCTGATCGTTTCTTGCGTCTGCGACGTCGCTTTACCGAGGGAGGAGTCGTCCCCGGGCCGCTGCGCCGCGCTGTCATTGGCTTGCTTGACCTATTAATAAATAGACACGGCAACGTTTTTAGTGAAGATTTTTTGAAAAATGTGACCTATATTAAAAAGTGGTTCAATTAATTCTGCTCGTTATTCTGATCAAACTATTTTCAGGTTTTGCGCATTTAACGTTACACGTTGTATATGTAACTAAGTACGGCCTTTAATATATTTTTAAAAGATGGTAGAGTCAAGTAATTAAGAAATATGTTTTTTGAGGTTAGGTGGTATATTACTAATCAGTAGCTCTTTGAATTTGGAGGTTTTTGACGTAGACCAAAGTAGACTAGTAATAAACTTCAAAAAAATAAAATTGATTTAGATCCAGCTTAAAGTATGGACTTCTCTAGTAACGTTAATAATTACAGAGGCGTTCAAAATCAATATTTTATACTGCGTTCTGATAAAGCAAAGTTATTTATAAAGATATAAAATATCTATACTTCCCCAGCTTTTAAAAATAAACTGTTGATATCTAATAATTACATTAACAATATATACTACATTTTGGTGGCAGTCTCATCTTGGGACGAAATTCTGTTTTTTCATAGTCCAAAATGACCATGATCCTTTCTTTAATAGATTTTCAACGTTATCGCTAAAGCATTAGGTTCAAAGTTGATTGGGAAAATTTGACAGTTTCGAGTAGCTTGATGTGCTGGCGTCTGTACAGAATTCGTAGTTGACGGTTATGTGATGGGTCCTTTTTACACCCTGTATTTTTTAGCTTAATATTTCATCTTGTGTACATTTCTTTTGTAATAACTAAATTGGCTTGCCATATGAAAAAAATGTTTTAGTTTTTTTTTTTTTTTAAATCATTACCCCACACTAGGAATTTCTCCTGTATTGTGGGTGCGTTTACAAACATTTAAACGCTAAAGCATTATGTTCAAAGTTGATTGGGAAAATTTGACAGATTCGAGTAGCTTGATGTGCTGGCGTCTGTACAGAATTCGTAGTTGACGGCTATGTGATGGGTCCTTTTTACACCCTGTATTTTTTAGCTTAATATTTCGTTTATGTACATTTCTTTTGTAATAACTAAATTGGCTTGCCATATGAAAAAAATGTTTTATTTTTATTTTTTTAATCATTACCCCACACTAGGAATTTCTCCTGTATTGTGGGTGCGTTTACAAACATTTAAACGCTACAGCATTATGTTCAAAGTTGATTGGGAAAATTTGACAGTTTCGAGTAGCTTGATGTGCTGGCGTCTGTACAGAATGCGTAGTTGTCGGCTATGTGATGGGTCCTTTTTACACCCTGTATTTTTTAGCTTAATATTTCGTTTGTGTACATTTCTTTTGTAATAACTAAATTGGCTTGCCATATTATGAAAAAAATGTTTTAGTTTTTTTTTTTTAAACATTACCCCACACTAGGAATTTCTCCTGTATTGTGGGTGCGTTTACAAACATTTAAACGCTACAGCATTATGTTCAAAGTTGATTGGGAAAATTTGACAGTTTCGAGTAGCTTGATGTGCTGGCGTCTGTACAGAATGCGTAGTTGTCGGCTATGTGATGGGTCCTTTTTACACCCTGTATTTTTTAGCTTAATATTTCGTTTGTGTACATTTCTTTTGTAATAACTAAATTGGCTTGCCATATTATGAAAAAAATGTTATAGTTTTTTTTTTTTAAACATTACCCCACACTAGGAATTTCTCCTGTATTGTGGGTGCGTTTACAAACATTTAAACGCTAAAGCATTATGTTCAAAGTTGATTGGGAAAATTTGACAGTTTCGGGTAGCTTGATGTGCTGGCGTCTGTACATTGGGCCTTACGAGATTAAAAGGAAGAATCATATAATTATCCGTACGCAAAATACGCGCATTGACGTGGAGTTGCGGACACCAGCTCGTATTACCTATTACCTACCACATCACTATTCTATTGAAATCCTGGATTCCAGTTGATGACACTTAATTAAATCTCAACTTAATTTACAGAAGCTAGTATTATTGAAAAAGTCAGAATAATGTGATGTGTTGCGCAAACTGAACTTTATGTGTATGTGTTAGCAAATAAATATTTTTTTCAAAAACACAAAGGGGTTTGAAGATGCGTAGCATACCTACCGGTCCGCCATTACGTTTTTTTTTTTTTTTTCAAAATGGCGGTCACGCTTGAAACCTATATAAATCGTTAGCTGCCATCAATGCAAATGGAAAATATAATAGGACCAAACCCCGTAAAGCGAATGAAAGTGTCCAAATAAAAAGTTAATGAAAGTGACTATAGACCCTGTGAATATGAAAATAAGGTTCATAATATGTTTTGCTCACCTCCATCTCCTCTTCGCTTTTTACGTTGGCAACTTCTACGCGGGGCTCCCCGTCGTTCACGAATGGTATGAACTCAGGTAAGTCATGCTGAAAAATAATAAACAAAACGTTATTTTATACCGACTTCAAAAAATAAAGGAGGAACTTGTGCATTCTACGAGTTTCTCCATATGTGTACACGTCATAGTGATCATCATTTCAGCCGAATCAGGTCTTCTTCTGGACATAGGCAGGCCTCCGTCACTCCATGTACTTGCGCGCTATAATTACCTACCGCCCGGCCGAGCGGTCTCGGGCCGTTTGCGGACCAGATTCAATGCGGGTTTTCCCAAGCGAAGCCACGCACGTTGTTCAATTTTAATCGTTAAATTCATTCGTACATAGGCACATTTTAGCATGCAGCGGTTGGCGACGCGACGTAGTACGCTATTATAGCAGTAGGTATTGAAAATTTTCTACTGAGTGAAGTATCTGGTAGTAACACACAATTCACATTTTAATTTATATTCATTAATTAATTTATTTTGTAGCAGTGATATTGTGATATTTTATATTTTATGTATTTTATATTTTATGTCTTGCCTGAATTAAATGATTATTATTATTATTATAATAAACGTTTTTCTTTCTTCTTTTCTTTCTTTCACCAGAACCAGCAAAATTTTTAAAGCGGTCTATGAGAAAAAAAGTTTGGGAACCTCTGCCGTAGCATGTTAGTAGCATTACCTTTTGATGTCTCGCCAGTCGCCAGGCGCGGTAGTCACAGGCGGCCCTGCGCATGCGCTGTAGGTAGGCAGGGGCGGCGCGGCCGGTTGCCCACGCCGCCACAGTGCTGGGCATCCCGCCCACTGCCGGCTCATCGTAGTATGTTAACACGAATTCCATGCCTATCTGCGGACATACGAAGCTTCGTGAGTGACTGAAATAAAATAAATACGTAAATAAAAAAATAAAAATACTTACAATACAGTCGAAGCTCTCTATAATCAAGCCCTCTATAGTCAAGTACCGTTATAATCAAGTCCGAAAAGTACTCTTTAGTCAAGTAATTTATCCCCACTCTGCAAAGACCGGAAAACGTGCAGGCGCCATATTGAAATCATGCATAGCGCGCTTTTGAAATATAGAATATTGAAATGCATATGTATGAATACCTTCGTGAGGACAAGTTGTTTAAAGGTCTCACAATCTAAACAACTTCTATACGACGTGTAACGTTAAATGCGCAAAACCTGAAAATAATTTGATCAGAATAACGAGCAGAATTAATTGAACCACTTTTTAATATAGGTCACATTTTTCAAAAAAATCTTCATTAAAAACGTTGCCGTGTCTATTTATTAATAGGTCAAGCAAGCCAATGACAGCGCGGCGCAGCGGCCCGGTGACGACTCCTCCCTCGATAAAGCGTCGTCGCAGACGCAATAAACGATCAGAATGACCAGTAAAACTAAAACAGCACATAAAACCTTTACAATTTTTTAAATGACTTATTTTCTCTCTGAAATAGTTCAATTGAATTATAAATCAGTTGGGGTGTCTGAGGTTTTGCGCATTTAACGTTACACGTTGTATATCCTATCTTACGACTATACAGGATGTCCCCGGAAGTATGGATCAAATCGAATAGGGGCGTGGGCAAGGTCATTTCCAAACGTTTTAACCTTTAAACTTTTAACTTTGCGAGTTTTGTGTGAGACAGGACAATTGAATTTTTTTCGCGATTACGATTTTGGCTCCATGGAGAAAGTTGTTCGGTTATCAAACTGAACAGATCATCAGATCTGTACCACGCCCTCAATTATGACCACCCCTTTCTAATACCAGTCCTCCAGGCCGTACTTCGACCAAGGCGGCCAATCTCAACGGAGACTATCCTTCGGCGCGGGGGATATTATACACGGAGAGAAAAATCTTAGAAAAAAGGATTGTGTGGTTTTTATGAAACCACAGTAAAAGTGAAACTTTTTTCACATTATACAGACATTTAACTAAAAATTTTCGGAATAATATTCCATTAAGGGTATAAAAATCGCTTCATCAATCTTAATTTTATATTTTGGAAAATGGGAATGATAATTGGAAATGATAAAAGTAGACTAGGTCTCCAACTAATATTTTTATTGAGCTCTGTGTCTTAGAGTATTATATTATTATTTTATTATACAGTGTGAGTCTTTATAAAGTGCACATATTAAAAAGGGTGAAAATATAAACAGTTTTAACGACGGAAAAAATGTAAAAAAAAAAATTTTTTTTTAATGGTAAAAAATGGTAAAAATGGTAAATTTTCTTTAAAAAATCATGAATAAACATTTATGAGGTTTCTTTTTCAAAAAATTATGGCTTTATTAGCTTGGCCTATTATTAGAGATCATTATTAATCTTGTTTTGTTTTAATATGACATTTAGTTTAAAAGTAGTAACAGTTTGTTTGCATGGGGTACCCAGACGAGAGTAAAAAAAATTAAATATTAAAATTTTTTTTTAGATTTTTTTGACATTTTTTTCCGTCGATAAAACTGTTTATATTTTCACCCTTTTTAATATGTGCACTTTATAAAGACTCACACTGTATTACTCTGCTCTGACGAGCGCCTTTCACTTTATCCCTACTCCGCGGCCGACCGTCACGCGACATGCAACACACAGACGAAAAAGTTTGAGACGATGTAATAAAAGTTTCACTTTAAAAATTACGGTGCTGTCTCATAATCTGAGTGCATTTGAGTGGTAATGGAAAAATTATCATGCTAGCACGGTAAAAATTCTTATGCTGTACAGTAAAATTTATTGGACAATAGTGAATTTTTCCCAATCTCACTCAGAAAATTTCCTGCAGATGTCACTTGCACTCACTTTACAGTGAGGAGCACAGTAATTTTTCTAAGAATTTTCTCTCCGTGTAGTGCCCGCGTGTGTGCGCAGACACAGGTGCACTCTCATAGTCCTGAGGGACGGCAATCCGACACTCGCGGAGAGAGATCAGGCGCAGGATCAACGGCGACTCGTGCGCACCGAGGCACGGGCGTATCACACCAATAACTTCCAAACTCCGGACTGTTCCTAAGAAATTCCTAATGGTTTTCCTATGATTCTTACCTTATCGGGTCCATCAAGGGTCTTCACAACCATATGACTCCAATATTCCGATACTCGAATCGCATGTTTCGTTTCGGGAACCTTCGGGTGATCACACGAACGTGAAATAATTACGTAAACCTTATTATCCGTAGGTTTTCCGTCTCTTTTTCTGTCATACGCTTCTTCCATAGCTTTCCGTTTCGCTTTGGAGTGCACGCTCTGGCGTTCGGAATAGATTGGCTCTGTTCGTCTTTCGCAGGGGGGGGTTCGGAATATTCCATCTTTGTGCTGTAGGGTTTTTGTTGCGATCTCGAATTCTTTATGTCGTCTAATGTACACGTAATCTCTGTTGGCGAATAGTCTCTGCGAAAAAACAAAAATAATAATAAAGTAGTGTAATGGAGAATAAGAAAGAAAGAAAGAAAATACATTTATTTGCGACAATCATGACGCATAAAAAGAACACAAACACAAATAAAAATAACAAGTTGGGCGAAAACATGCGTCACATCTACGCAAAACTGCCATCGCTCAGCATAATGCTAAGACCCTATACGAGACAGAGCCACAGCGCTGGTTTTCAGTGACAGCCAACGTTGACGTGATGACGTCAACCGGTGCAGTTTACGATTAGATATAAATAAAAAACAACAAGCAAAATAAGAAATCCACACACATACTTGCTATATTTTATGAATGAAACTATGGTGTTCAGTTTCTTGGATGGTTTGAACGTCGTAATGTAAACTACAACTTATTGTTAATTTAGTTAAGTTTCTCTTTAAGTGAACTGTAATTTGTTCTTTGAGAAATAAATGTCTTTAAACCGAAATCAAATAAATTTACATTACAAAAAGATGGTGTAAACGTGAAATATATGATGTGGTAACATTCCGGGCAACGACTCACGCGCCGCCGGGTATTAATAATCAGTGCGCGCGCGCAGCTGTCACAAAGCTATAGATTTGACATACTGAACGTAATAATTAGCAATAACATGGTGCATTATACAGGTTGAAATTGAAAACATGCGACAAATCGAAATGAGAGATTGTACTCATCATTGTGAACAACTTTTACTATGAGATAAAACCTGAAATCGCGAAAAAAAAAATCAGCTGTTCCCTACATTTATGTTCGCATAACTCGTCAAAATGTAGGGAACAGCTGATTTTTTTTTTCAATTTCAGGTTTGGTCCCATGGTAAAAGTTGTTCATAATGATGAGTACAATCTCCCATTTCGATTTGTCGCATGTTTTCAATTTCACCCTGTATAATTCATGTTATGATAGAATTAAATGTTGAGGGGCCCGTGGCTAAATAATAACAGTCACACAGGTCGATCGATCAGGTTAAGCTACGCTTGCCGCGGTTGCTCTGTGGATGGGTGACCATCTTTACATACCAAGACTCCTCCGTGCCTCGGAAAGCACGTTAAGCCGTAGGTCCCGGCTGTCATTCGTAGATCTTTGACAGTCACAGAAGCCCGAAAGTCTGACAACCAGTCTTACCTGTCGTATTACCCAGTAATTGGAGGTCAGATAGGCAGTCGCTCCGTGTAAAAGACTGGTATTCAGCTGCATCCGGTTAGACTGGAAGCCGACCCCAACATAGTTGGGAAAACGCTGGGCAGATGATGATGATAGAATTAAATGTGTAGAATGAGTAAGAGCGTGTTCAGACACAAAGTTAATTGTAGCATTATGAACTATGTCCTCATGGAGTAATTTAATGAATCCTAAGAAAGCATATCTAAATTCCCTTGGAGAAAAACCTATAAAAACTTTTTGCGCTCCTAAAAATATTCATCACCACTTCCGCCCAATATCTGCAATACCCACAGACATAGAGAATGGACTGAGCGTTAGCCTTAGAAACGTGATGTCTGTGACTCACCGGCCATAGCACCTCCCAGTGCAACACAGCATGGCCGGCGTGGCCGTTAGCGCAGCGCTCCACGACCGCGAGCGCTGCCACGGCCGCGTCACACACTGTTCGGTACCGTCTGCTCCACTATACTACTAAGTCAGAAACTCACCGGCCATAACACCTCCCAATGCAACACAGACTGGTCGGCGTGGCCGTTAGCGCAGCGCTCCACGACCGCGAGCGCTGCCACGGCCGCGTCACACACTGTTCGGTACCGTCTGCTCCACTATACTACTAAGTCAGAAACTCACCGGCCATAACACCTCCCAATGCAACACAGACTGGTCGGCGTGGCCGTTAGCGCAGCGCTCCACGACCGCGAGCGCTGCCACGGCCGCGTCACACACTGTTCGGTACCGTCTGCTCCACTATACTACTAAGTCAGAAACTCACCGGCCATAACACCTCCCAATGCAACACAGACTGGTCGGCGTGGCCGTTAGCGCAGCGCTCCACGACCGCGAGCGCTGCCACGGCCGCGTCACACACTGTTCGGTACCGTCTGCTCCACTATACTACTAAGTCAGAGACTCACCGGCCATAACACCTCCCAATGCAACACAGCATGGCCGGCGTGGCCGTTAGCGCAGCGCTCCACGACCGCGAGCGCTGCCACGGCCGCGTCACACACTGTTCGGTACCGTCTGCTCCACTATACTACTAAGTCAGAGACTCACCGGCCATAACACCTCCCAATGCAACACAGACTGGTCGGCGTGGCCGTTGGCGCAGCGCTCCACGACTGCGAGCGCCGCCACGGCCGCATCCCACACCGTGCGATAGGCGCCATCTACTTGAACGGCTGCGAAGTCTGAAGCGCGGACGTCTGGATACCTGCCGTATACTGCGAAAGAAAGATGTTTTTGTAAGAATGTATGTAGACGGGAATTTGATTTTTTTATTATTTTTTTATTATTAAAACTTTATGCACAAGTAAAAAAAGTACTGTACAAAGGCGGACTTAATGCCTGAGGCATTTTCTACCAGTCAACCTTAGGGTGATGCAGAGACAAAATATGGTAGGTGCAACATACGGGATAGATAGCTAGGAAATTACTATACAATACAAGAATTAATAACAATACATAGATAGATACATATATACATACATATATACATACATATAAACAAAATGAACTGTCTGGAGAAAAATTATCGGTAGAGGGGAAAACGAATCCAGCATATCAGCGCTGGGATGTTACGGCCAACTTCTGACGGATATGTTCACGTGCCTTCACTTTAAAAGATAACCGACTGGTTGCCGTCCTGATGTTCAGAGGGAGCGCATTCCAAAGAAAGACTGCCTGGACAAAGAAGGAAGAATGAATGAAGCCAGAATGGTGAGAAGGACATCGATTTTGTTAGTGTAAAGCTTCGTAACAAGGGGGAGCGGCTTGGTAGACCGCGAAATTCATCATATGAACGAGGTCAATGTCAAGTCAAGCTGTCAAAAACACCCCTCACCCGCACAATATGTGTACTAAACGAAATGCACGAGAGAATTGTATGCTGTGCACGCGTGGGCCGAAAATGGGCATTGGCATTCTTTATTTGGCATAACACACTTGGCATAATCTTGTTTAAACGAATATTTTTAAGGCATAAAAATTATTTAATATAATTATTGTTTGGCCGAATTTTTATATAGGTTGACTGGTAATTAGTGACCGATACTTAAACACATGATTCTACTCATGACAACAAACAAGTTTTATAATGGGACAAAAAAAGAAATAACGAAAAAAAAAATCAGCTGTTCCCTACATTTTGACGACTCGTACGAAGATAAATGTAGGGAACAGCTGATTTTTTTTTTTCGCGTTTTCGGATTTGGTCCGATAGTAAAAGTTGTTTGTTGTCATGAGTAGAATCATGTGTTTAAGTATCGGTCACTAATTACCAGTCACCCTATATATTACAATTTACAATGGCATACTTTTAAGATGGTAGAATTTTATTTGGCATATCTTACTCATATTATGAATATGAAATGTATGCCAAAAGACGATTCTGACTGTGAGCTTTCTGCGATATGATGGCTCTACTTTTTAATTATTATGGATATGAAATTTATGCCCAACGATGATTCTGACTTACAAAATTATCAGTTTTTAATGTATGATAAATGAGTGTTTGCCAAACGATTTTCTGCGAATTGAAGTTTATGCTATCCCCTATTATGCAAAATAATATTATGAAATAAAAAGTTCTGCTATAAAGGTTGGACCCCTTTATGCAGAATATAATAGAAAACTCTTTATTATGTACACCATAGAAATTACAGACATAAATATAGAATTGATTTATTTCTTTTTAGTCCCGTCCCCGAGTCACCTCGTATGGGACGACTTACCTTTTTTTTACAAATTAAATTAAATTCTTCTACATTTTAGTATTTGCCGAATTCATTTTCATACCTTTATATGCATACAATCCCAGCCCAGGTTTGTACTCCTTCCGCCAGATGATGACGTCCTCAGCCTCCATGTAAGGAACCCAGCCATCGGAAGACTCTTCACATCCTGGTGTTTCAGATACTTTACATCTGCAAACGGGTTTCAACAATTAGGCGTTAGACCTTACGATACGCAGGAATTTACTCGATTTTCGGCAACTCTTATCCAGCTACCAGTAAGGATAGTTATGCCAGACACCATCATCATGCCTAGCCTTTTCCCAACTATGTTAGGGTCAGCTTCCAATCTAACCGGATGCAGCTGAATACCAGTATTTAACATGGAGCGACTGCCTATCTGACCTCCACAACCCAGTTACTGGGTAATACGACACCCCTTGGTAAGACTGGTTGTCAGACTTTCGGGCTTCTGACGACCCGTAACGACTGTCAAAGATCTATGAATGACAGCCGGGACCAACGGCTTAACGTGCTTTCCGAGGCACGGAGGGGTCTCGGTATGTAAAGATGGTCACCTATCCACAGACCAACCGCGGCAAGCGTAGCTTAACCTGATCGATCGACCTGTGCGGCTGTTATTATTTAGCCACGGGCCCCTGTCAGACACCATACTGGATGATTTTTTACAGGCTCCAAATTTTTACAGGGTGTTCTACTTATGAATATGAACAACTTTCACTATGGGACCAACTCTGAAATTACGAAAACATAATCAGCTGTTTAATAAAAACGTTCAATACCTACTTGACCAAAATGTATGAAACAGCAGATTTTATTTCGTGATCTCAGAGTTGGTCCCATAGTGAAAGTTGGTCATATTCATCGGTAGAACAGTCTGTAAAAATTTGGAGACGGTAAAAAAATCATGCTGTATAAAAATCTGCAATCCCCTTTCTACGCTAGGGGGTCGTCTAGATGTCATGTGCGGAATTCATGGTTCAAGGTTCAAGTCGATGTCTCAGCAAGCTCGTACACTTACGCGCAATAAGGGACCCCTGGCTGCTTCTTCTCGATGACCAGTCTTTTGCCGCATCCATAGCAGAACAATGTGTTTCTGGATAATGTTTCAACGCCATCCAATTCTGATAGTAGAGCCTACGGACAAATTATATTTACTAACGTATAGAAAGATGATACAGCACCATAATTCCGTAACACCCAATCTGAATCATTTTGAAGGATATTGCTAATCCATTGCTTCATATCTTCGAAAAATTTGCCTGCTCAACAACATAAATAATGCGATGAATGTTGTTGAACTGTCAAAATGAAAGCTGTTGCTACTGTAAGGTCTGGGCAAACTGAGGCGAATCCCGTGTGGAATGCGGGACGAACTACGGTCACGCTGATAGTATCAACTAAGACCCACGGCAAGATCCCGTTTTTTGCAGGATCCCGTTTAGTAGTGTTTAAATGTATACAACGTGTAACGTTAAATGCGCAAAACCTGAAAATAGTTTGAATAGAATAACGAGCAGAATTAATTGAACCCCTTTTTAATATAGGTCACATTTTTCAAAAAATCTTCATTAAAAACGTTGCCGTGTCTATTTATTAATAGGTCAAGCAACCCAATGTCAGCGCGGGGCAGCGGCCCGGTGACGACTCCTCCCTCGATAAAGCGTCGTCGCAGACGCAAGAAACGATCAGAATAGCCAGTAAAACTAAAACAGCACATAAAACCTTTACACTTTTTTTAATGACTTATTTTCTCTCTGAAATAGGTCAATTGAATTAAAAATCAGTTGGGGTGTCTGAGGTTTTGCCCATTTAACGTTACACGTTGTATATTCACACAAGCATCCGGTTTGCAGTATCCGGAAAAAAACTGATCTCTTCGAATTATGCTATTCGGTTTTGCCGCTACAAACTGGATGGCATTGTCCAGTGAAAAACAGGATCCAGTTTAATTAGATATGTAATTCAATGGAAGTGTTCCGACTAGCTTCTTGCATACCGTTTTTTGCTGAATGCCGTCTGCCCAGTCTATTCTGCTCGCTTGAAACAAAAAAACAGGATGCACAGGATGCAGGATGATTGTGTGTGAACACAGTAGTGATTTTTGCAGGATTCAGTGAAAAAAAAACTGTTCCTGCAGAACTGGACGGCCGTGGGTAAGAGCTGTAATGGCCCTTTCCCACGGCAAGATCCCGTTTTTTGCAGGTACAGTTTTTTGCAGGATCCCATTTAGTGGTGTACGTGTTTAAATATACATATTCACACAAGCATCCTATTTGCAGTATCCGGAAAACAGGATGCCCGTGTGAATATACAATGTGTAATGTTAAATGCGCAAAACCTCAGACACCCCAACTGATTTTTAATTCAATTGACCTATTCCACAGAGAAAATAAGTCATTAAAAAAATTGTAAAGGTTTTATGTGCTGTTTTAGTTTTACTGGCCATTCTGATCGTTTCATGCGTCTGCGACGACGCTTTATCGAGGGGGGAGTCGTCACCGGGCCGCTGCGCCGCGCTGACATTGGCTTGCTTGACCTATTAATAAATAAACACGGCAACGTTTTTAATGAAGATTTTTTGAAAAATGTGACCTATATTAAAAAGTGGTTCAATTAATTCTGCTCGTTATTCTGATCAAACTTTTATAAGGTTTTGCGCATTTAACGTTACACGTTGTATATATTTTTGAATATGAAATTTGACCTGTCTAAAGGTAGGTCCTGTCAAATTAGTCAGCGCCTGACTAAACTAATATTTATCTTCTGTCCTTTTCTTAATGAAATAGAAAGAAAAAGTGGCACTAAACTTAAATTTAGAATAGAATAGAATACTCTTTATTATGTACACCATATAGATTACAGACATAAATATAGAAATTTTACAAAGGGTGACACAATGGGCGGTCTTATCGCTAAGAGCGATCTTTTAAAGACAACCTTTGGATGGATTGAAAAGGGAAGGAGAGACAAATACTGTAGGTAGTCTGTGGTGTACTATTTACACGATAAAATAAATACATACATAAAGTATATTATACCAATCTAAATAAATATATACATATAACAATAGACATGATTCAGGAGTAAAGAAAATATAATGGTGCTGTTTAAGGAGAGAGGAAGTGATTTTTTATCGTAATTTTAAAAGTGGACAAAGATTGAGCACGCCTTACCGACACGGATTTAGTTTAGTTTGTGAACAACAGAATTGGCAGCAATGTCCCTGGCAGACTATAAACACAGATGGGTAACAAAACAAAGTCATCCAGACATTTTATAAATAAAACAGATAATAATGGATGAACAAAGAATAACAAAAATAACATTACAAAAGTATCTTGAACTCTCTTTGTCAGTATACAAATGCTTTATCATATATTTTTGTAATAACCTTGAAATATACTGTATGTACTTATACAATACATTTTAGTTTTTTTTTTTTTTTTTTTTTTCAATAATTAAGTGCCTGAATTCTATCCAAAGTCATTTTTTTTTATTATTAATGCTGCTTTTAGAGATAAAGGAATTTAAAAAAAAAGTTGTTATCCTGAACTAAACTCTCTAAAAAGTATTTTTTTAGAGTTTAGCTCAGGATAACAACTTTTTGAATGCATATAAAACTTTCTTAAGTAAATATGGTAAATCTTTATATACAAAACAATGCCATTCCTAATTCTCTCTAAATTAAAAAATAAACAGCAAAAAAAAATCATCTCAACATTTCTCTCCCTTGAATTTGTAATCATTATGAACAACTTTTACTATGAGACCAAACCTGAAATCGTGAAAAAAAATTAGTTGTTACATTTATGTTCACACAACTCATAAAAATGTAGGGAGCAGCTGATATTTTTTTTTCGAGATTTCTGTTTTAATAATAATAGTAATAAAATAAAACCTATTTATTTTCAGGTAACAAAGACCCATTAGAGAAATACCTTAACTTAAGTATAAATATAACAATATAACAATTGTGTTAGTAAATAAAACTTAAAAAACTATGTTAGTATCACGTAGTTGCACTAAGTCTGCAGGTGCGTTCCGGTGGCAATTGTCCAGGAAAGCGGCGGGATACCACATCCTGTGGCGAAAAGTTTTCTTCCATCACCTGATGCAGGTAGCAAGTTGGTATGCGCAACATGAATGCCTTAAAGTTTACTGAGCAATGCAACTCCAGCAGCTGCACTCTCGGTGCATACTTAAGCCTTTGGTCCCATAATAAAAGTTGTTCATAATTATGAGTACAATGACCCCTTATGAGGTTGTGCGTTGTTTAAGTTACAACTTGTATAATACAGTTTTTTTTTTACAGGCTCCAATTTTTTACAGGGTGTTCCACCCATGAATATGAATAACATTCACAATGGAACTCACTGTGAGATCACCAAAAAAAATTAGCTGTTTCATACATTTTGGTCAAGTAGGTGAACTTTTGTGTTAAACAGCTGATTTTGTTTTTGTGATTTCAGAGTTGGTCCCATAGTGAAAGTTGTTAATATTCATCAGTAGAACACCCTGTAAAAATATACCCAATAGTATGTATGTGTGATACAGGTTTATAACCTTTATATGTATTTATGTACCTATTTTATTTATCATTCAATATATTTTTTATCATTGTTCCTCTCCACCGAAGCACCTGCCATCTAATCTCTTCACTACCCTTAGTTGACCAGTATTACACATTGTATCATTACAAGGTGCGCGCTGTAATGCGCGATTTTCCTCCCTCACTGATGTAATGCTCGAATCCGTAGCGTTACATTACAGGCGAATGCTCCAGGTGAGGGTGCACCTTTAGGCATTAAGTCCGCCTTTGTGCCTTTTTGTGTGCGAAAAGTTTAAATAAAAAGTACCTGTAACTCTTCGTCAGTAATGTTTTTGTCACAACTGACTGGCTTGCTCTCGTCTTCGTCGTCCCCGCGGGCTTTATACGCTGCTGTCGCAGAGAGCAGCAGAGTTCGTCTAGGCCGAAAAGTGTGTTTGAAGCATTGTATCACTTCCCGTACACTGCGATCCCGTTTACACCTCTTCACCACCGTACTCACTAAGTTACTCCGTGTCCAAACACTCCATACACGAAAATCCCGCAATATAAACCTCAGAGCAGACATATTTCCAATTTCATTTTTACAAACATTCGCCAAAAACCCGTCGTACCACATCCATCTTTTGAACAGATATCGAGACGTTATTAAATAGCGAAAATGCACGTTATTGTTTAAAGCCTGTTGTGGTAATACAAATTGCTTAAATTTACTACATAACATCTCTGTCGGGATTGCGAAATTTATAACCTCAATTCATTCGACAGATTTCCGAATGACAATGACATTGAATAGTGATGGGCTTAGTTTACTTACTAGAAAAACATGTGGGCTTCAAAAAAAGAGGTTGGAGCAGTGATTGAATCAAATACATTGGTTTCATTTCTTTCTATAGTTTTTCCTATAAATATTTTAGTATAGTCATCGGAAAAAGAGTCATGGGGTGTTCTATGATTCTAGAAATCAAAGTTATACATAGTAAAAAGGAATAATAACGGGCCAGACTGAAATGACGGGATGAGCTCGACTCCTTTGGTAAAGATTAGTCCTTGGCAGCTCTGGACAGAGAGACGTGGAAAGAGAATAGGGAGCCCTTTTCCTAGCAGTGGGACCAGTGGCGGACTAAGCCCGTCAGAGGCCCGGGGCGGCAAAGCTGAATGAGGCCCCCCAGCTTTAAAAAAAATGTAGATTTAAAAGCTTTTTATTCAGTTCACATTTGTATGTATAAATAAGTGTTTAAGTTTATTTCGTTAAAATCTGGCAAGTGAAACTTAAATTCGAATTAAATTATTTAGGCTAAATAAACATACTTACCTACAATATGGAATGGATATGGGAGAGGAAAATAAAATACGAATCGATCGACAAAAAAAAATTAGATAAAATAAATCAAAGATAGTTTCTTTTTTTTTTGTAGCGTGTTATATGTGGTTCCGTGCCTTCAATTTACTGAACTCCTCAATAACTTCTATGAAATCGATTTCTTTGGAATTTTTTCTTTCTATTGAAAGCACGGCTAGGTTACCAAGTCGCTCTTGACCCATTGACATACATCGAAAATATTTTTAACTAGTTTAAGTTTCGAAAAACTCCTCTCGCATGATGCAACCGAGATACAAATGGTCAAGAAGTATATCTTGATAAATAAGGGGCGGGCCGCCCCTTTCGCCCCCCGGTTAGTCCGCCTCTGAGTGGGACATTAACGGCTAAAAATAAATAAATATAATAACGGGTCAAGTACACTCCCCGGGGGTACGCCGTAATATTACGGTATTAAGTCCGGCCCTGTACATTTATGTGCTTGAAGTATTAATTTTTTTTTTTTAATTTAATAGGTTGGTTCTGTTTTAGGACATGTTTTTTGTTTCGTGTTATACGAAATAAATTTGTTTAAAAAAACACTGCATTCAAGAAACTCATGTGGGACTATTTTTGAAGCACTGTTACAGCTTTTGTATTGCATTCTGTACAGTAGGAGTACGCCCTCGCCCGCGCCATGCTGTTAGCATGCTTGGAATTGAGCGTATTTACAGTGTGAAACTGTGGACATAGTTCAGTGCAATAGTCGTCAGACTCTCATTATTATAAATATTTTACAGTTATTTACATTATAAGCTATCATAAACTTGTTAGTAAATACAAATTAGATCGATTTTCCGACGAGTTTAATTTTTTTTTCGACTAAAATAAGTCTACAAAACTCAAATGGGCACATTACTTCGATATTGGTTGCATGTGCAAAAAAAAGTACTAAAATCCAACCGCAGAGATTTATTTCCATGACATGTTTATGTGTTGTTTCACTCATTCTTTACCACTTAGTAATAAATAAAATTGTATTTAATTTTATTCCTTTGTCGAAAACAATATAGAGTTCAAGATTGCCTTGCGACATGAAAAATCAAAATCAATATAGTTTTTAGTGCTGGCAACAGCTAACCGCATTTTTCTTCTTTCATTTCATCGACCGACGACACGGCGTTCGTTCGATCGTTTGTTCAACGTCACCTTTTATCCCTGTAATGTCTTATTTCTACGTCCCACATGCTTAGGGGTAACCGAATAAAGAAAAAATCCAAGAATCCCCGCACTAGAAGAAAAGTACGAGCGACGGCAAACGTAAATGTGAACTCAAAAGTGCGTGGATAAAGTAACGACGTTCTTGTCCGTCCGGTTTGATCTGGATTATAGCAGTTTGGACCGCAAGTCGGGCTCCCTTCCCCTCGTATCCCTTTAGTAAGAAGTTTAGTGGTGTGTTATTTAGACATTATTTTAATTATATTTGTCTATTAGTGCGTTATTGTGGTGTATTAGTTAAATAAAACCGATCCAAAATGTCTGAAGAATCGTCAGCGGATCGCAATGTCGAAATCTGGAAGATCAAGAAGCTGATCAAGAGCTTGGAAATGGCAAGAGGGTGAGTAATAGAAAGGTTTTTTAGTGTTTCATTAAGTTTTGTTTGGGTTATGAAGTTTTCCGTGGCATGTTTTTGGCCGCATGATTGGACGAAACTGCCAACAAGGCTGCGTCACTTTTCGCACATGCGCTTTTGTTGGATGCGCGAGTCTTTGACTTGCTGACACGCTAGCAAGTGGCTAGGACAGAAAAAGGCTAAATTCGACTTTATCTATGGGTTTTTAAGGGACGCGGGGGTTGCGTAGCGACCGTTGTCACTTGTGGTTATTTTGTTTGCAACGTGCGCGGCATAGGGCGCCGGTGGACTCAAAATCCTACGTATGACTAACAATTTCACCACACGTTTTTTCTACCCATATGGTGTACATACAAAGAAGTATTACTTATTTATTTTGGTACAGGGTTGCAGACTTATGCAATTCGAATTTCGCAATTGGCTAGGTCTGTCTTGAAATTGTCTATTGACCACTTTAGAAAATAACCCCATTTTTGAAGCCATTGATCACAGTAGATAATTATGGTGAAATCTTCAGTGAACTGTTTTGAATGGTTGACTTATGATTCAATAACAAAAACAAACTTATTAGATTTCAGACACAAGTAATTAAGACCACCCACTGACCACTTATACTGAATGATTTTTTTTTAGTCTCCAAATTTTTACCCATGAATATGAACAACTCACTATGGGACTAACTCTGAAATCGAGAAAAAAAAATCTGCTGTTTAATACAAAAGTTCAATCCTACCCTTCCTTCCTTATCCTTCTTCCTTCTATTCTACTTGACCAAAATGGATGAAACAGGTGATTTTTTTTGCGTGATCTCAGAGTTGGTCCCATAGTGAAAGTTGTTCATATTCATGGGTAGCACACCCTGTAAAAATTTGGAGGCTGTAAAAAAAATTATGCATACAGCCCGTATTGTCCCTCTGGAGGGCAAAGCCTTCCCTCTCTCTTTTCCACACTTCTCTGTAACTCAAGCTCATCCTGCCTGGCATTCACAGAATGGTATTAATAAAGGATTTAATATACACCTCTACTACTGTCTGCTATCTCTTGTGTTAAATTTATTGGTTTTCAAAATTAGATTTTACAATTACAGTGGACCCCTGGTAATCCGACAAATGTTTTGCAGGGCAGTGTCGAACTATCGAATTTGCGTACTGCCTATAAGACCCCCTATAGTCCGGAATTTAGCGATGATCTACATTAGCGAAGACATGTCGACAAGACATATCATGTCTACATGTCGAATTACAGGGGGTGCCGGATTACTGGGGGTCCACTATATTTTAATCTGTCAGGCTGCATCACTGCACGGAGGGAAAAATCTTAGAAAATTATTGTGCTGTCTCATAATCTGAGCGCATTTGAGTGGTAATGGAAAAATTTGTATGCTGTCACAGTAAAAATTCTTATGCTGTACAGTCAAATATATTGGACAAATAGCGAATTTTACCCAATCTCAATCAGAAAATTTTCTGTAGATGTCACTTACACTTTACAGTGATGGGCACAGTAATTTTTCTAAAAATTTTCTCTGTGTGGGAAACAGCTGATTGGGACCAATTTCAAAACATTTACATAATGTCGCTATATCTAGGTACTTTTACTGCACACACTGCACCGCAAACTGCAGCAGTGTCGGGTGCAGTGTGATAATCGCCTAAGTTGTGTTTGACAATGTATTCAATTGTATAAACTGAATGCCTATACAACATGTAACGTTAAATGCGCAAAACTTGAGACACCCCAACTGATTTTTAATTCAATTGACCTATTTCAGAGAGAAAATAAGTCATTAAAAAAATTGTAAAGGTTTTATGTACTGTTTTAGTTTTACTGGCCATTCTGATCGTTTCTTGCGTCTGCGACGACGCTTTATCGAGGGAGGAGTCGTCACCGGGCCGCTGCGCCGCGCTGACATTGGGTTGCTTGACCTATTAATAAATAGACACGGCAACGTTTTTAATGAAGATTTTTTGAAAAATGTGACCTATATTAAAAAGTGGTTCAATTAGTTCTGCTCGTTATTCTGATCAAACTATTTTCAGGTTTTGCGCATTTAACGTTACACGTTGTATAAAACTTAAATGCTTTCTCAGCCACGTAGCTCTTAATAAACCAACAGTTGATTACATTCTGTATGTAAATAAGAACTTGATCTGTATAAACACTTTATAAATGAGCATCCTGTACAAGCAGACTAATGATTTCATGGAAGTATTTTCCTTGCCTTGCTGATCTTCGCGTGTTTGTATACAGACATATTGTGTGCAGTCAATATTGTCGCTTTAAGACTCCACCACACAGATGCGACTTGTCGCGAAATTTATCGCGCAACATGCCGCAGTGCTTTCCCTACCACAGTAGATACACATTTTCTATGACAGCGTTTCCCAACCTTTTTCAGCCACGGACCCATAGGAAATCGAGCACAGTTTTCGCGGACCCTCTTAATAAAATAAACAGCAAAAAAAATCGGATTAGGTATTTATTTTAGTTATTACAAATACAAAATAGGTACTCATAACTGTTTATTATTATGTACTAGCGACCCGCCCCGGCTTCGCACGGGTGCAATGTTGATCACTACATAGTATAAAACAAAGTCGCTTCCCGCTGTCTGTCTGTCTCTATGTATGCTTAGATCTTGAAAACTACGCTACGGATTTCTATCTCGTAGGATTCAGCCAGCGTTTGCAATGTAAACGCAAAAAATGTGTTTATTTACGACATCACATTAGAAACCTCTAAAATTATCAGTGTTTCTCTACTATATTATGCATGTATTATACATATTATAAACCTTCCTCTTGAATCACAGTATCTATTAAAAAAAAAAACCATCAAAATCCGTTGGGTAGTTTCAAGCGCCACCGGCCGACTCCCCGGCCGGTAAGGCCCACATTTTAAATCTGTAATATCTTCAAAAATATTCATTTAAATAACATGGTGTACAGGGCCATAATGATCTATATAAAATGCACAATGTTTTTAAGGTACTTAATTGGATAAGGATTAATGCTGTATTGCCTAAAATTGCTTCTTAAATAAGCCATTATTTCTCGTAAAAAGTTAAGGATAAAAAATGGTTATTGTGGGTTATCCCTAAGAGATAGACATATACCATCGCGGACTTTTTTGTAGAACTTTTTAAGGTGTATAATACTGTAGTACATTATTTTGATCTATCTCGAATGGTTCAGCCAGCGTTTACTATGTAAGCGCAAAAAAAATGTGTTTATTTACGACATCACATTAGAAACCTCTAAAATTATCAGTGTTTTTCTACTATATTATGCATGTATTATACATATAAACCTTCCTCTTGAATCACTCTATCTATTAAAAAAACCGCATCAAAATCCGTTGCGTAGTTTTAAAGATCTAAGCATATATAGGGACAGACAGACAGGGAAGCGACTTTGTTTTATACTATGTAGTGATAGTGATGGTAGAGATGACACCGCGGACCCCCATACATATACTCGCGGACCACAGGTTGGGAAACAATGTTCTATGACATCGCACGCGATTCTATAGCTGTCGCGTTTTAGCGCGCTAATAGCGGCCACTGTCCCACCTACATTTTCTAGCATTATTTATTTCATAAACTGTTTCACAAATGAAGTCCGTTAACGTCCTGAATCAATAGATTGTACTTGCAGCGCCGTATTTGGATCCGCAGTTAATATGACGCACGAATGTGATCAAGCAAGTCGCGTTTGTACAGACGCCAGCAAATCAAGCTACTACAGTCTGCCAAATTTCTTTAATAGATTTTCACCTTTATCGCTAACGCATAAGGTTCAAAGTTGATTGGGAAAATGTGATAGTTTCGTGTAGCTTGATGTGCTGGCGTATGTACGTCATTATTATTAGGCCCGGCGCCCATTATCGGCATCGGCAAGGAAAAGGATCCTTCGGCATCCTACATGCAAGCGCACACTATCGGCAATTATGCTTTGGCATGCTGCAACGTTCTTAGGGATGACGAGGCGTCCTTAAGGATGCCGCACCGTCCTGTAGCTTGCCGAAGCGTCTCAATATCGTATTTCTCAAACTATCCCCCGAGTGTTGCCTCGGCGCCGGCGGCGTACCGAAGGTTGCCGAAGGATGCCGAAGCATCCCGAAGCATTCTCAAGGCTGCCGATACACCAGCCTCAAGCATACCGAAGCGGTATTTTTGTTATTACGACCACATATCACGGAAATTTCTACTTTATTGCCATTATGTTATAGTATATTGCTATTTGCCACCTAAAATCCTCAGTCGTACCGATGCCGATAATGGGCGCCGGGCCTTAATATTTTAACCGTCGCTTATTCTCGCGGCTTTCTATTACGACACGGTGTTACGCGATAGTAGACAATGTGCGACCAGCGTTAAAGTTTAATATTCATTGCGCTAAAAGATTTCGTCAACAGTAATGGACTGCACAAGGAAACCTGAATTAGTAAAATAAAATAGTCACGTGGCAAATGAGAAATACAATCATGAATTAGGTACTATGAAAACCATGGAGCTGACGAAAGCGCAACCTCGCGTAAGTACACGGAGAGAAAAATCTTAGAAAAATTATTGTGCTGTCTCATAATCTGTGTGCATTTGAGTGGTAATGGAAAAATTACTATGCTAGCACAGTAAAAATTCTTATACTGTACAGTAAAATTTATTGGACAAATAGTGAATTTTACCCAATCTCAATCAGAAAATTTTCTGTAGATGTCACTTGCACTCACTTTACAGTGACGAGCACAGTAATTTTTCTAAGAATTTTCTCCCCCGTGTAGGTACAGCGGCACGTCATTAGTCAGTGTACACAATAAACACAAGCGACACACGTCGACAGAGGCAACTGCAACCGACGACGCGTGTCGGCGACAGGCTGCGACGCGTGAGCACCGTACACGAGGGACACGGCCACGGCAGCCGCCGATACGTCGACGGTTGCTTTCCTCTGTCGTTGACCCGTGTCGCTCGTGTGTATGCACACTAACAAAACCAGTATTACGAGCACCATCATGTGTAACACACTATTTATTAGTTACAATCTGAATCATTTTTAAGGATATTGCCAATCCATTGCTTCATATCCCGGGTAAAAATGATTTCCGGGTGTTTTCGGCCTCATTTCGGCGTGTTTTTTGAGTGTGTTGGCGTGTTTTCGGCGTGTGTCGGCGTGTTTTCGGCGTGTCGGCGTGTTTTCGGTGTTTTGTTCACTACCTCAGCCTGTTTTAGGCCCGTATTTTTTACCAGGGATGTTCGAAAAACGTGACTGCTGAACAACGTAAATAACGCAATGAATGCTGTTGAACTGTCAAAATTAAAGCCATCGCAACTGTTGGTTAGTGTGTTACGGAATTACCCCGCAGTATAATCGGGCCTCTTCGCACTACGCTGGGCTCAGACCAGCTCTAGGTGAAACTGTCACCACTGACGTGCAGACCACTGCACGTGGTAGATAGCGGACAAGGCAGGAATTTGTCGACATCTCATATCACCATATCACCGGTAACAAGGAAACGCCTACTGTGGGTACGTGAACGCGCTTAGCGAATAGATAGGTAAGTACGATATAATGCGCGCGAGTTTAGTTGATCGCATGTCAGTGGCAAAACTCTGACCTTCGTCGCAGCGTCATTCTAAGATAGGAGCGTTTTGGCCTCGTACAGGACTTAGTCTTTGGAACATTTTGACAGTTCAACAACATTCATCGCGTAATTTACGTTGTTGATGAGACACATTTTTCGAATATATGAAGCAAATAGCCGCGGTTTCACCCGCATACGTGTCGATCCCGTAGGAATATCGGGATAAAGAGTATCTTATGTGTTAATCCTGGTTATAAAGTATCTGTGTGCCGAATTTCATCTAAATTGGTCCAGCCGTTTGAGCGTGAAGAAGTAACAAACACACACACACACATACAGACGCGCACACACACCTACCACCAAAGACCTACACACCAACCTTTCACCGTTGTAATATTAGTGTGATGGATTAACAATATCCTTCAAAATGATTTGGATTGTGGTTTATAGTTTGTTATGCAATTAGGGTGCCGCAGTGCTATTCTGCAAAAATCTCACCGCGAGAACTGAGGTGAAGTGAGCGGGAAGTGAGCTGTCATTAGGCATCAACAATATTGACACTGCTCACTTCAAACTCGCTTCAGTTATGATTTCACGGTGAGCTTTTTACAGAATCGACCGGCTGGTTTTGTTTTCACTGACGTGCGGGTTGCGGCCTACCGTACGATGTCTAAATGTGAATTGGGCTTAAAGCTACGGTTTCCTTGAAGAGCGGCGGCCGCCACATAGCGTCCTCAACTGAACGGCGAATTACGTCACAAAAAAAATTATTATGAAAGTTATTCGGCGTGTTTTCCTAGACTTAAAAACGCTCTCGTTGTCATCATTTTCATGACAGATGCCACTGCGGCCGTTAGTTATATGGCGGCCACCGCTCTTATAGGAAACTAGCTTAATGCTACCACGATAGATTTCTCGTAGTTTTTCGCTGTCGAGGCATTGCACTCTTAGCTGTTTGTGTTAGGCAAGCATTCGTCTAGCCGCGCCTTTAGAATCTCCCCCCCCCTTTTCACCACCCTAGACTGTCTGGGGGTATTCAAGCGTGGTAGACGCAGCTAAGTAGGTACCTATGTTTTTAAACAAACGCGGAGTAAAGTACAGCCAAAGGCACTACGAATGTGGTTAAACGTAAAGTTTTTTTCTTTAAGTAGGATATCGGAATCAGTTCTGCACGTCACATCACGTTCACATTCACACACATTTCACATTCACGTACTACATGCCGTAGTAAATTGTCAATTTATTTAGGACTAGCATCCGCCCGCGACTTCGTTTGCGTAGAACTCGGAATTCCCGCCGTTTAAATCCTATTATACCCGTTTTCCCGTAGGAATGTAGCATTTTCTCGCGGTAAAAAGTAGCCTATGCTCATCAGGGACAATGTCGGCTTCTAATGGTAAAACAATTTTTCAAATCGGTCCAGTAGTTTCGGAGCCTATTCAATACAAACAAACAATCCAATCTTTCCTCTTTATAATATTAGTGTAGATTGGCGCAACATGTTTTATGCTTCCATACTTTTCTATTAGTCGTCATCTCGGTAGTCATCCCCCTTTCTAGTCATATCATCTTTCATTGTCCATCCAACGTTTCGTTGTTCTTCCCCTACTCGTGTATTCACACCCATACTCAAAACTTGTCAACAAAATAATATCGACTAGTATTCCAAAATCTTCGCAGACATGCAAAAGACAGACGAGAATAGTCTGGTCCAGCCAGCTTGCTACATAAAATACACAACACGATTGCGGTATGCATCGTGGCCAATATCCGGACACGACACGTGTTTTTGAGCGGAACCATACCACATGGCGCATGTTTGTGGGCGGCCGGTAAAGCGATCGATCCCAAAGGACGGCCGCACTGTAAATTCTACTACGGCCGTCCTTTTGGATCGATTTCTAGACGGATTTTCGTATACGAATTTGAGTATAGTACTAGTGCAAATACAGCGTGTAACGGAAGGGGGGTATCAACCCTGAAGGAGGTGAATGTGCTCATGAAACTCAACAACTTTCCCCAAAGAACATAGGTCGAAATATGAAAAAAAATTTGGCCCTCCCTTACAAAACTGACTACCAGCTGATTGATTTACTATGGGAGGGCCAAATTTTTTTTTCATATTTCGACCTATGTTCTTTGGGGAAAGTTCTTGAGTTTCATGAGCACATTCACCTCCTTCAGGGTTGATACCCCCCTTCCGTTACACGCTGTATACGCACGATACATACTGATTTTCCAGGCAGTATTGTTGGGAAAGGCTGACAAGAGCTATGGTGTAAGAGGATGGGTGGAATTACGAGATGTAGGCCGTGGGTTAAGACCCAGGCAGGCGCTTTACTTAGTGCAAATAATTTCATCACCACCGCTCTCAAAACGGTGAAAGAAAACATAGCGAGGAAACCGTGTCTTCATGAACAAACAATGTCTTCATTTTTTTTTTTTTGGGTGGGTTTTTATCATATAACTTCTCCCGCTCTGGGCGGGAGGGCGTGTCAGACTTTTGTCCAAAACCCACCCGTGTTCCTTCAGTTGCTTGTGCCAAGGGCCACGGTATCTCTTTCGAACAACGACTGCTGACTCATCAACTCCCAGCCAAAACCGTTCGACCTTTACGATGTCGATAGGCCGGATTGTTGAAATTCGGACGGGATAGAGTTAGGCGGACGAAGTCACTGGCAAAATGATTGTCTATAATAATATTCTCAAATTCTTTGTGTTCTTCTGAAGTGTCTTGACATAGTAAGGCTGCAGTTAGACGACGCGAAAAAATTCTTGCGGCCGCCGCGCGGCGACCGCGCGGTAGCCGCGTACTAACTGTTCAGTTATAGCAAATTTATGTTTTATTAACTAGGACGTAAAGTTGAAATTAATTTTGAGTAACTAACTGCGCGGTGACCGCGCGGCGTTCGCTCCTCGATCACACGGCGGCCGCGCGGCCGTCTCGCTCGAATCACTCGAATGTTAAAGTAATATGTAAGTAATAAGCAATCAAGTAAAATGCAATCATAATTTTATTCTTCTTAGTCAAATAGCTCATAACGAACACGTGTGAATTTTAAGAAAGACCAAGATCAACTGGAAATGGTTCGGGTCCGCAGTGGCGTGGCCACCAGGCCTGACCGCGCGGCCGCCGCGCGGTCACCGTACTTTCGCCGCGCGGCCGACACGCTGTAACATTCCGTGTCATATAAACGCGCCCTGAATGAAATTATGCTAAGGGAACAAATAAAGAGAGGTTTTTAAAGCGTAGGGCTGCCCACGGTGCGTTCCTTTCTTAAGGCTCATCGATATCAGGATCCCACCTCGAATAGGCTACAGCCGAAAGGATACAAATGTCGACTCATGTAAACGGTACTTATTATACTCGCATGCAGAAAGGCGAAAAAAGCCTCGCCTTTAAAAACTCGAACGAGATTCGCTTAGACATTTTAACGTGTCCATTTTCTGGGCTCACGTAATGTAATACCAGTACATCCACCGAATCAAAAAGAATGGACGTTCTTGCCTTTTGCCGGCTAATCATCTGCCTAGCCATTTCCCACCTATGTTACGGTCGGCTCCCTTTTTTTCCGGGGTGGAAAATCCTTATGGATGTCCGCCGCCCTGGGGTGGGGTCTGTCAGACACTGACTAAAAACCACCCCGGTGTTCCATCTCAGACCTACGCTGGGAGTGACAATCCAGAAAATCCCGAGATTCGTCAGTACAGTCTCGGGATTTTCGGGCTCAGAAAACGACCGGGATCCCGGGATTGTGTTCTCCAGTCATAGCGTGAAGTTTAATTAGTCTATAGCCTTCCTTGAAAACATATTTTTTCTAATTTGAGACTAGCGCGTTCAAACACTTTTCAGTTTTATTGTTAGGATAGATATCTACTACGTCATTCACTAATAATGACTTATTAATCTATCATCCGCTGTCTACAACGAACAGGAATGTACCGTACAAAGGTATAGATAACAGAGCAGTTACTTCCTTGATATGTTCACCTTGGATGCGCGGGCGCAGGTTTGGTCATGACATTGAACGGTACTCGGTGATAATATGATTACCGGCCAATTGTTTTATGTAACATGTACTTGTTAAAATTGGCAAAGCGCTGTCTGTACAGAAGTATAGAATCCTCTATGAGTCAGTCCCGTACATGATTTTGAACTGCAGGGGTGAAATACTTTGTCGGTTATTTAAAAAAAAAATGTATATCTCTGCCTTACATTTTGACCGCGTAGGTCTCACTTTTCTATGAAACAGCTATTTTTTAGGGTTCCGTACCCAAAGGGTAAAACGGGACCCTATTACTAAGACTCCGCTCTCCGTCCGTCAATCTGTCACCAGGCTGTATCTCGTGAACCGTGATAGTTAGACAGTTGAAATTTTCACACATGATGTATTTTCTGTTGCCGCTGTAACAACAAATACTAAAAAACAGAATAAAATAAATATTTAAGGGGGCTCCCATACAACAAACGAACGTTTTCCAACATATGGAGCAATGGATTAGCAATATGCTTCAAAATGATTCAAATTGAGAGTAATAGTGTGTTACCCAATTGGGGTGCGGGCAGAAGCGAGTAATCGTCATTAAGGTGAACGCACATCTTATAATAATAATAATAAAAGCTTTATTGACAAAAAAATATTACACCGTACATGTGAAGCCTCTCATTCCCGTGCTAGGGGAACCTGTGTTACAGGAATCAGTGTTCTCCGCCTTACATCAATACACATTTATCCGAGCCGAACACGTCGAACGAAGACGACGTTGAAGTCAAGGAGGCCTCGCACACATATCTGCGCCAAAAGAATCGACCGCGCCGAAGACAAACCAATGAAGACTCGTTCTCGCCCGTTGCTCTGTCGTACGCAACTGATAGAATGCGAGCGCATCGCTCAAGTCGACCGCATAAGCCGCGCTTAATCTGATGACGTTATCCGAATTCGTCTATGAATTCTGGGGTTCTTCCAGATTCGGACGATTCGACGCGGGCAAGTGAGCGAGGTTTCATAAGATTTCATATAAAGAATTGTAAATTTCGTTTCGTTCGATGCTTTCGACGCGTTCGGCTCGCATATGTATGCGTTCTCCTTAAACGTCATAAGAATAGACTCTTTTGTTTCAGTTTTCACTTTGGTTTCGTATTGAAACTCCATCATATTTATTATAAAGATAAAAGCATCCCGTACCGTTGACACGGGCGGGAAAGGTTATCACAATATCAGGCCGTGAACGCTCGCAGATTAAATGGACCTCCCCCAGCAAACAACAACGCGTAACATAGAGTAAAGATCAGCAGTGCTATTCTGTAAAAATCTCACCGTGAGAAGTTAGGTGAAGTGAGCGGGAAGTGAGCTGTCATTAGGCATTAACACTATTGACACTGCTCGTTCAAGCTCATTTATGATCACGGTGAGATTTTAACCCAACAGTGCATGATTTTTCTTATCGGCTTAAAAAAATACATTAGCCTGCAAATATGATGCCATTTCTCGAAAAAAAAATTTAGAAAAATCATAATTCTATAGAGACGTATGTTTTTGTGTATGGCGCACCATGCATTATAATGTGAATCTGTGTTACGTAGTATCAATGAAATTACAAAATTACACGTAAAATGACAAATATGAACATGAACTTACCTCTACTAATTATTTCGACACTGAAAATTAAATTTTATAATTTTTTTGCGATTATTATACGCCGCTCGTTAATCGTATTCAAAGTACCTACCGATTTGAAGAAAACATAAATAAGTGTTTATTCATATCTATCAAAAATATATGGTACTAAATTCGAAACTCAAATACATAATAGCGTCTACTTGTCAACACTAGATGACGCTACTTGGATCGATTTTTTAAATATAAGACATTTTTTGATATGTCCCATATCGATGCCTTAGTGTCTAAACACACTATGCCGAAGTTACGCGACTGAAGTTCGGCGGCTGATTTTACGTTCCGACGTATTCGGCTGATATGACACACCATAAGTGCCGAACTTACGCGGCAGAAATTCAGTTCAGAAACTTTGTGTGTGTATTCAGTGTCTCGAGCGCTGTCGTGGCGTCGTGTCGTGTTATCTACACAGTTGGACAGACATACGCAAAACAAAGTGATTTTGTAATTACTTTCGAGGTGCGAAACCCGAACACGCCCGACCGAAGTTAGGCTGTACGCTATGACGCGACGTAATTTCGGCATAGTGTGTCGTCAGTAATTCAAATAGCATTGCAGGCGTAACTGTGCTGAACTTCGGTCGCGTCACTTCGGCATAGTCTGTTTAGGCACTTAGTTCACAATTGCGCTAACTACGAAATTGACATTTATGAGCTCTAACTTTAAAGTTTTTTCAAGTTTAGAGAAGAACAGTACAAAAACCAAGTAAAATACTGGACCAAAAAAAATATGCATCTATTCATAAGACGAGACGGAATAACGGTATTTCGATACGCGTAAACGAAATAGCATGAAGTTTAGTGTGTTTGGCATTAAAAAAGTGGAAATTGAAAATTTTGTAGTTAATGCAATTGTGAATTAAAGCATCGATATGTGGGACACTATGCGCTGTAGGGTTAACAGAATCGACCGGCAGAGCATTATTTCGTCAACATAGCATAATAGGCCGATAACGCTCCCACTGCAGGGACACAGACCGCCTCTGTGACACAAGTAAAGAAGTTTTCGCTTCATCAAAAACAAAAAAAAAACCCGCAGACCGCACTGCGCCTCGTGTGGGGCTGTTCCTTTATTACGTAAAACAATTTCAACCAATTTCTAACCCCCCTCCCCCCCTTTGAATCTTACGTAAGATCAGTATCAACCAAAAATGCAAATATTACGAAACGCACCCTAAGCAAAAATTTATATGTTTAAAAATTGTTTGGTGACTCCAAACAATTTTTAAACTTATAAATATTTGCTTAGGGTGCGTTTCCACAGAAGCGGAGCTGGGCGGAGCGGAGCGGAGACGTCTAGGAATCGTCCAATCACAGACAAGACGAGTGACGCGATGAGGATTTCAACCATTGTGATTAGTCGATTCCTGCACGTCTCTTGTTTTAGTCCGGCTCATACGTTACCAGTCATTTGGTCTCTGCACGTCTCTGCTCCGCTTCGCCCAGCTCCGCTTCTGTGGAAACGCACCCTTATTTTTGTGATCTAACGTAAGAATAACTTAGACACCTCCCACCCACATGTAAGAAAAAATAAGACTTGTTCGGACCCCCTCCCCCCTCAAATCGTCTTACGTAATAAATGAACATCCCCTGTGCAAAACTCCTTAGGAACTCCACTTCACATTCCACACCACAGCGAAAAGCAAACCCTAACTTTCAGTTGCTATGTAATTACGTATTCTAACTATGTTATTAATGGGCCCGACGCATGGGAGAGTTTGGTATTTTACCTTAATTATGGTTGTAATGTATGTTGGTAAAATTATAGGAGTTTTAGTAATAGGTCGTGTGTGTCGTTTAAATATTAACGCTCTATTCGTAGGCTAGTCGAAGGTAGGATTTGTATACGTTCTAAAAACCTAAGAAACACTTACTGGGTGCATGTACCACCCCTATTTCAGTGTCAAAAATACATTTAAATGCGAAATATCGTGAAATTTACATGTGCCCAAGTTTCTGTGCCGGTAAGTCTACAAAACTTGTATTCTAATACAAGCACGTATTTTTTAAAATACTTTAAATCACGAGGGTAGTTTGGACTGACTATCGATAGGTCGTCGACAGATTTTACCACGTCAATCCATTGTTTGATCAACCCTCACTTGCTAAGTTGTAAATAACAGTAGGTATACCTGATGTGCTGCCTAGTAACCAAAAGCAATAACATTGAACTTGGCGGAAAATAGCATCGTATCCATGATACCTCTGGTATTACTGATGCTCAAGGGCGGCGGTGACCACTGACCATGAAAGACCGTCTGATTAAAATCAATCAAAACATATTAAGTCATTTATTCAAATTAGGCTGAGAATCAGCACTTTTTATACGTCAAAATGAAATAAGACTGTCCCACAAAACGCCTCCCCATCACCAATTCGCCTAGCCCTTTAGCTGGGAAGAGGTGGCGCAACAAACCTCCAGCAAGGTAATAGGTAGTACAGGCTGGTGTCCGCAGAGACGTGCAGGAATCGACTAATCACAATGGTTGAAATCCTCATTGCGTCACTCGTCTTGTCTGTGATTGGACGATTCCTCCACGTCTCCGCTCCGCTCCGCGAAGCTCCGCTTCTGTGGAAACGCACCCTCAACAAGCACAGCGGTCTGTTTATTATTATTTGCCACGTAACATAAAAGCTACAACAAATTCTTCTTTCTTTCCAGAAACGGGACCTCAATGATATCCCTTATCATTCCGCCCAAGGATCAGATCTCTCGGGTGTCCAAGATGTTGGCGGACGAGTTCGGAACAGCTTCCAACATCAAGTCGCGAGTCAACCGACTCTCTGTGTTGGGGGCCATCACTTCTGTGCAGCATCGACTCAAGTTATACACGAAAGGTAACAAAATAATTTATTTAACACCAGCTGGGGTACGCGGCTTCGCTCTGGAATATTGTGGAATGCTCTCGAATGTTCCCGAACTTTCCACAACATTCCAGAATGTTGTGGAATGCTCTCGAATACTGTCGAATGATCTGAACTGTTCTAAAAATTTGTAAAGGTCGCAAATATCAGCTCTTATATCTTCAAAAACATGCACTTCAGGTAAAAACGGGAACCTTCTTCATGGACAGGAGATAGAGGGTTACCACACCATATAACTCCCTTGATCGTACCGGGACTCATTTCTGAGTTTTAGCGGCACGCACATTGTACACTTTCTTTTATAATATACAACGTCTAACGTTAAATGCGCAAAACCTCAGACACCCCGACTTATTTTTAATTCAATTGACCTATTTCACACAGAAAATAAGTCACTAAAAAAATTGTAAAGGTTTTATGTGCTGTTTTAGTTTTACTGGTCATTCTGATCGTTTCTTGCGTCTGCGATGACGCTTTATCGAGGGAGGAGTTGTCACCGGGCTGCTGCGCCGCGCTGACATCGGGTTGCTTGACCTATTAATAAATAGACACGGCAACGTTTTTAATGAAGATTTTTTGAAAAATGTGGCCTATTTAAAAAGTGGTTCAATTAATTCTGCTCGTTATTCTGATCAAACTATTTTCAGGTTTTTCGCATTTAACGTTACACGTTGTGTATATTGATTATTTTTCTCTGTTTGTGTCCCATTCCTGAGCAAAAGCCTCCCTCCATTCCTTCCATGTTTCTTACTTCCTTCTTACAGTTTTGCCGGAATTAAACTTAGCCAATTAATTAGCCTGTTGTGTTGCCACTGCTGGGATACACGCCTACTCTCTGTGAGAGAGATTTGGCCATATTGGCCCAGCGAGGGTTGGCGGAAAATTCCTATAACACTCGCCGACCCAGCCTAGCCTTTTCCCAACTATGTTGGGGTTGGCTTCCAGTCGAACCGAATGCAGCTGAATACCAATATATTACACGGAGCGACTGCCTATCTGACCTCCACAATCCAGTTACTGGGTAATACGATACCCTTTGCTAAGACTGTCAGACTTTCGGGCTTCTAACTACCCGTAACGACTGTCAAAGATCCATGAATGACGGACCAACAGTTTAACGTGCTTTCCGAGTGGTCTCGGTATGTAAAGATGGTCACCCATCCAGGAACCAACCGAGGCAAGCGTAGCTTAACCTGATTGATCGACCCGTGCGGCTGTTGTTACTAAGCCACGGGCACCTCACGAACGCGATTATCCTTCGTATTTCCGATTTCTCGTACTCATTCTCCAATTTCTTCTTACAGTACCACCAAACGGCCTCGTGATCTACTGCGGTACGATCGTTACCGAGGAAGGCAAGGAAAAGAAAGTGAACATCGACTTCGAGCCGTTCAAGCCAATCAACACGTCCCTGTACCTGTGTGATAACAAGTTCCATACCGAAGCCCTGACTGCACTGCTCGCAGATGACAACAAGTTTGGTTTCATTGTCATGGACGGTAACGGAGCCCTGTTTGGTACGCTGCAGGGTAATACGAGGGAGGTATGTATTGATTTTTAAAACGTTCTTAGAAGACTGCTCTTAGCTTTTTGAGACATTTCGACCGGCAAGATTTTGAAAAAAAAAAAAAAAGACAAATTCGGATTCGGATCGGACGTAGTGCGACACCGCTCTATGGGCCGTTTGTAACAAACGGATGGTTAACGTATAACGGCCTTGACGTATCACTACATAGTATAAAACAAAGTCGCTTCCCTGTCTGTCTGTCCCTATATATGCTTAGATCTTTAAAACTACGCAACGGATTTTGATGCGGTTTTTTTAAATAGATAGACTGATTCAAGAGGAAGGTTTATATGTATAATACATGCATAATATAGTAGAGAAACACTGATAATTTTAGAGGTTTCTAATGTGATGTCGTAAATAAACACATTTTTTTGCGCTTACATTGCAAACGCTGGCTTTACCCTACGAGATAGATCAAAATAATGTAGTACAGTATTGTACACCTTAAAAAGGTCTACAAAAAAGTCCGCGATGGCATATGTCTATCTATTAGGGATAACCCACAATAACCATTTTTTATCCTATACTTTTTAAGAGAAATAATGGCTCTAAAATTATCAGTGTTTCTCTACTATATTATGCATGTATTATATGCATACAAACCTTCCTCTTGAATCACTCTATCTATTAAAAAAAAACCGCATCAAAATCCGTTGCTTATTTTTAAAGTTCTAAGCATACATAGAGACAGACAGATAGCGGGAAGCGACTTTGTTTTATACTATGTAGTGATAGTGATCAGCATTGCACCCGTGCGAAGCCGGGGCGGGTCGCTAGTGTCAAATAATAACGAATACGTAATCGTTATTATTTGACGTATGTCAAGGTCATAATTTTGTAATTGAGGAGGTAACACGCAAACAGGCTTAAGTCACAATAATGTTTTTTTTTTTTCAGTATTCTGAAAATTTATATTATTGTGACTTATGCCTGTTTGCATGTTACCTCCTCAATTGTAATTAAAACCACGCTTTATTTGGTTTGACGATAGTTAGCGCTATTTTTGACGTATACGCGTGCGTCAAGTGGATGTGAAACAACCTCCTTACCAACAAACATTGTACTTTTCCAGGTCCTTCACAAATTCACAGTCGACCTACCGAAGAAGCACGGCCGTGGTGGTCAGTCCGCGCTGCGTTTCGCTCGTCTGCGTATGGAGAAGCGTCACAACTACGTCCGTAAGGTCGCCGAGGTGGCCACCCAACTGTTCATCAGTGCCGACCGTCCCAACGTTGCTGGGTTGATCCTCGCCGGTTCGGCTGATTTCAAGACTGAATTGTCGCAGTCTGATATGTTTGATCCTGTAAGTTTTTTTTTAATTTTTTTATACAACATTATTTATAGTATCAGTCAGCATCATGAGATCAGCGGAGTATAGTATAATTCAATAAGAAAGCACTACAGGTTGAAATTGAAAACATGCGACAAATCGAAATGGGAGATTGTACTCATCATTATGAACAACTTTTACCATGGGACCAAACCTGAAATTGCGAAAAAAAAAATCAGTTGTTCCCTACATTTTGACGAGTTATGCGAACATAAATGTAGGGAACAGCTGATTTTTTTTTTCGCGATTTCAGGTTTCCACCAAAGCGGAAAAGTTAAACTTGCCTTGATAGCTCAAACAACCCATGTGTTTGCTTCAACGTCATTCAGCTTAGCGTCAACTCAGTACAATAGTCTATTGTTTGATTACGAGACATCTCTACCAGTTTAGTGGAAACCAGGCATAGTAAAGCTGTTTTTAGGCGGCTTTCACACAAGCCCGATTAAGCAGTCGACAACCTCATAGGTTGAACCACGGTAATATTATAATACAGTACTCCAACTTCATACAAACGGACGAAACGCGAGCTATACCTACGCGCCTCGATCTCGGGGTGCGCTCGTGGCGCAGACAGTCACGGCTGTACCGCAGTGTCGAACGGACGCTGTGTTGTTTTTTTAATCCGCGCGATTTTTTCTCTAAAAATTCGTCAATAACGCATCCAGACAAGTTTTTTAAATTACCTGGAAACTCTGAAAGGTAAGACTATAAAATAATTTTACTTACTAGTAGGTAGGTACATAATGTGTGTCTTTTTAATGGATAAGTATTTCCTTTTATCTCTCGAAAAAAAAGGTGTTTGGATTAATAAATAAAGCGAATAGAATAACGGAAAGTTATTGAGACGAGTGAAATAGGTAGTTATATGCGGTTCTGAATGAATCATGACACGGTAGGTACCTACCTACTTACGCTTGTGTTAAAACTTCGGTGCATGTGTGTTTTGTTAGTTTGCATAATTCAAAGTAAGTAGGCAAATGTAATTAAAATGCGCATGTTTACGTACCGCGCGGCTGTAGGCATTTATTTCTAACATGCGGCCGAGTTACAATACTGTATTATAATATTAACGTGGTTGAACTGCGAGATGCGATTAAAAAAAAAAAAGCGGCTTTCACACTGCACCGGAAGCCGACCAGGTGTGCGGTACTGCGGTTTTTGTATACAAATCAAGATTCTACAGTCAAAAGTTAAAAATCGCAGCACCGGTTTCTGGTGCAGTGTGAAAACCGCCATATTGTGGCTCCTACGTTTGAGTTAAGTGCAACAACTAATAAATAACACACGTTTATCTTTTGACAGCGTCTCCAAGCTAAGATCATCAAACTGGTGGACGTGTCTTACGGCGGTGAGAACGGCTTCAACCAAGCCATCGAGCTTGCAGCAGAGTCGCTCCAGAACGTCAAGTTCATACAGGAGAAGAAACTCATTGGCAGATACTTCGATGAGATCTCACAGGCAAGGGCTTCATATTTCCTTGTTTATTATCCCCTATACCCCTTTATCTGTGTCACTCGCCCGCTCCGGGCGAGTACACATTTTTTTTATTTTCGTGTGCAAATCCTCATGGATGTCCACCACCCTGGGGTGGGTGGAGGGGTCTGTCAGACTCGTACTCACTAAAACCGCCCGGTGTTCTACTGCTACCTTTAGCCGGGGTGCTGGAGTGCTTGCGCATTTCATCACGCTCTCCCGGCCATCACGCTCCCCCGGCCATCACGCTCTCCCGGCCATCACGCTCCCCCGGCCATCACGGTCATCACGCTCTCCCGGCCATCACGCTACCCCTGCCATCACGCTCTCCCGGCCATCACACTCTCCCGGTCATCATGCTCCCCCGGCCATCACGCTCTCCCGGCCATCACGCTCCCCCGGCCATCACGCTACCCCTGCCATCACGCTCTCCCGGTCATCACGCTCCCCCGGCCATCACGCTCTCCCGGCCATCACGCTCTCCTGGTCATCACGCTCCCCCGGCCATCACGTTCTCCCGGTCATCACGCTCCCACGGCTATCACGCTCTCCCGGCCATTACGCTCTCCCGGCCATCACGCTCTCCCGGTCATCACGCTCCCCCGGCCATCACGTTCTCCCGGTCATCACGCTCCCACGGCTATCACGCTCTCCCGGCCATTACGCTCTCCCGGCCATCACGCTCTCCCGGTCATCACGCTCCCCGGCCATCACGCTCTCCCGGTCATCACGTTCTCCCGGCCATGACGCTCTCCCGGCCATCACGCTCCCCCGGCCAGTCGAAGTCCCTCCCTGCCATCCAGTGTAGCACACGGCTATTGATATTAATACTTTTCAGACACCAATTCGTGTCTGGAAAGTATTAGTGACCGCACAAAACTTTAATCGGTCTTCATTGAACAGTCATTAATAATGATTATTCCCGTTACAGGACACCGGCAAGTACTGCTTCGGTGTGGACGACACGCTGCGCGCTCTCGAACTTGGCGCCGTTGAGACTCTGATCTGCTGGGAGAACCTCGACATTCAGAGGTAAGTCCCAGAGAACCGAGTGTCGATTATTTTTGCTGTTGAAGTCTAACGAGAGGACGCCAACGATCGTAAAAAGTCGTTGAGATTAGAATTTAACTTTGCTTAGTTAACAGACAAGACGTCCTACAAGAACGTAGGTAAAAAACCATTCGTCGAGATAAAGCTGTCGACTGGATCTCCGGCCAAGATGATGATTATGATGATGATGATTATGATGATGATTACGATGATGATTATGATGATGATTACGATGATGATTATGACGATGATGATGATTATGATGATGATTACGATGATGATTATGACGATGATGATGATTACGATAATGATTACGATGGTGATTATGATGATGATGATTATGATTATGCGACGGAGCCCAAAAGTAGGGTAATGTTTTTTTATGTCACTTTCTTTAATACCTTTCGCCAAAATTTTCCAGATACGTGCTAAAACTCCACGCGACCAACCAGGAAACCATCCTACATCTGACGCCCGAACAAGAGAAGGACAAGTCCCATTTCACAGATAAGGAGGTTATTATTTCTAAGTCGCATTTCACTGACAAAGAGGTGATTATTATTTGTTGCTATTTCTTCCGCTTTTTTTTTCATTACAACATCATAAGGTGAAATCATATTTTCTCGACACTTTTTTTGCATCTCTATAATTTTCTGTCAGTTATTGGCGCACCCAGAGGGGTTTGTGGCTAAGTAATAATAGCCACACGGGTCGATCGATCACGTTAAGCTACGCTTGCCGCGGTTGGTCTGTGGATTGGTGACCATCTTTACATACCGAGCCCCTCCGTGCCTCGGAAAGCACGTTAAGCCGTTGGTCCCGGCTGTCATTCGTGGATCTTTGACAGTCGTTACGGGTAGTCAGAAGCCCGAAAGTCTGACAACCAGTCTTACCTGTCGTATTACCCAGTAACTGGGTGTGGAGGTCAGATAGGCAGTCGCTCCATGTAAAATACGGGTATTCAGCTGCATCCGGTTAGACTGGAAGCCGACTCCAACATAGTTGGGAAAAGGCTAGGCAGATGATGATATTGGCGCACCTAGAGAGGTCACTTAAAAGTTATCGCATTTATCCATTAATTGAGGAGGTTCTTTTCAGAACTTGACTATTCCACTTTTGATGAAACTGATTTTTTATTTATTTTTTGTTTGGTAACATTGAAATGTATACTCCGCTAAAATAAAATTGGGCGAAAACTTGATAATTACACCAGAAAAAAAAGATTAAAAGGCATGATTTCATCAAAAATAGATTATTCCACGTCAAAAAACTGTAAGAATTAAAAAAAATAAAACAAACTATGATCATTTTCTTTTTTGTTTTATTTATTTAAAGAAGAAGATGAACCTCAGGTTATTTCAATTCAAAAATGAGATTTCTGATAACTAATTTAGTTTCAACAAAACAATATTAATCCACAGCGGTTTGAATAAAAACATGATTATTGCAACCTGCCGCGTCAAAACTTGATTATTCCATTTCAAATCTCAGATTTATTCAAAATATACTATTGCTAAATTTTTCAATCCTGTACAAAGCAATGACTATAGTTGTCGTCTACAATAATGCATCAAAATTTCGGGTTAAAAACATAGCTGCATACCTACAAAACTATTTTCTCAGATTGTGAACAATCACAAAAAGTGGAATAGTCAAGTTTTGAAAAGAACCTCCTCAATTATTGACCAGTATATTTTGAAACGCCCGCAAGTCTGACAACCAGTCTAACGCGAGACATACATCTGATCCGTCATGTGCCGAACAATGTTCGTACGTCGTCGGCCGAGTTCGACCGATTGAACCAAACCTATTTTGAAAAAAAGTAAGTGCGTACACTACTTCAGTCGACATTGTCCGATGAAATCCAATCCGCGAGTTGACTAATTTTTTTTTATTATTTAAATTGAAGCTTTTTTACCTCACTAATAGCTTGGTATAAAAAGTTTTTTAATATTTTTAAAAATTGAAAAGATATGAGCGTTCAAAACTCTCAATTAGACAGAGAGGGAAATACTGAATTGTGACGTCATAGTTCAGTATCGCCATATAAATTACATGCAAAACTTGGTTTTGCCAGAAAGAGATAGACAAAAAGTTTCTATAAGTTATAAGTTTTTTTATTTTTCGACCGATTACAAATTTGATTTCGAATTCTATTATTGTATTACATGTGTGGATATATTATCTACTAGAATATATAGTATTCAATATCATGCAACTACCCAATTATTTAATTACTTTTGGTTCGATCGGCCGAGTTCGGTCGACGACGAACGGTTGATGACGGATTATGTGTATCTGAACCGTTACCCAGGTATATCGTGTTACCCAGTACCTGGGTTGTGGAAGTCAGATAGACCTGTCCATGTGAAATACTGGTATTCAGCTCGATCCAGCCAGATTGGAAGCCGATAGGCTACGCAGATGATGATAATTTTGGAACGTTATCACAGTGGTGTTGTTCAATTAACGTTAATAATTGATTCATTGTTAAGTGACTTGTTGGAATTAAAAAATTCGAGATGTCATTCGCTAGAGCGAGTAGTCCGCTCGCAAGTATTCGCATTCATTCGCATCGTAAACGAAGTACGTGCGATTGGATCTCTCGCTCTAGTGAATGGCACTTCTGAGTGACAGAAAAGGATAGAGATACAGTGAAATTATGATATAAGCGCGAGAATGTGATTTCATCTACATACATTGTTGGCTATGCCACATCATATTTTTTGTTTTTGGTGAGAACCATATAGAAATCCATATAGTGTAGTTTAGAAGTAAGCCCACACACACAGACATAGGCACAATGTTTTTTTTTATACTATTTAGAGATTGGATGACAGAGGGGGCCGTGGCTAAATAATAACAGCCACACAGGTCGACCGATCAGGTTAAGCTACGCTTGCCGCGGTTGGTCTGTGGATGGGTGACCATCTTTACATACCGAGACCCTTCCGTGCCTCGGAAAGCACGTTAAGCAGTTGGTCCGTGCTGTCATTCGTAGATCTTTGACAGTCGTTACGGGTAGTCAGAAGCCCGAAAATCTGACAACCAGTCTTACCAAGGGGTATCGTATTCGTCTCTGTCATGGTTCTAATACAACATAATATTTACTTTGATCTGAACACTGCAGGTTAACCTTCAAGCGGGCGCGCGGTCATTTGTAACGCCAGCGGTCGCGCGTAACCTAAAAAAACCTATAGGATATTTCAGGGACTTAAAACACTAATTATTATTTATTTTTTTTGTATTTATCACATTATCATCACGTTAGTACATAAAATAAAATTATAAAATCAAAATAATATTCTAATTTTCCTTGGATTTGTAAGCAATTTGGCATCATAAATTTTCTTATACCTCCCAACTTTCGCGTGCTTGTGTGCTTTCGACGCGTGCGCCGCGACTAAAACAAATGCGATCTATGCTCTCCGGAGGGTGCGGGGAGGGGAGGTCAACAGTTTATTTCGTGCACAGTGAAACAATGACAGGCTACTAGGGATGAGAAATACATGCGACAAGAAATAACGATATTAAGAGCGAAAATGTATCGAGTGTGGTCAATTCGACGCCGAGCGCCTGTTTGAAGGTTAAGGGTGCGTTTCCACAGAAGCGGAGCTGCGCGGAGCGGAGCGGAGACCTGTAGGAATCGTCCAGTCACAGACGAGACGAGTGGCGCGATGAGGATTTCAACCATTGTGATTAGTCGATTACTGCACGTCTGCTCCGCTTCGCCCAGCTCCAATGTCGAAATTAACTCGCGTCCAATTTACTCTTTCGTTCCTATGTACTGAGGTACTTGCCTTTATACCACTATTATTACGTTAATACCAGTATGTTTATTTTACGTCCACGAACTAAGAACTCATGATGTATGAAAAGTGCACCCACATGTATGGCACGGACGTCTCGTTCCAACCCAAAACGAGCCACATGTGGGTGAACGTGTTAAGAGCAAAAATGTATCGAGTGCGGTCGATTCGACGCCGTGCGCCGGTTTGAAGGTTAAAACAGACAGGACACACAAGGCACATACCATGTTAGCCCTAAAAGAAATATCATCCCATATTTTCTCTAATTTCCAGAGTGGCGTTGAACTCGAGCTGGTCGAATGCCAGCCCCTGCTGGAGTGGCTCGCCAACAACTACAAGTCTTTTGGAGCTACCCTCGAGATCATTACTGATAAGAGTCAGGAGGGCAGCCAGTTTGTCAGAGGCTTTGGTGGGATTGGAGGTAGGTTCAGTGAGATTTTATTACGCAATATAAATTTCTACAGGGTGCAATTGAAAACATGCGACAAATCGAAATGGGAGATTGTACTCATCATTATGAACAACTTTGACCTTGGGACCAAACCTGAAATTGCGAAAAAAAAAATCAGCTGTTCCTTACATTTTGACGAGTTATGCGAACATAAATGTAGGGAACAGCTGATTTTTTTTTTCGCGATTTCAGGTTTTATCTCATAGTAAAAGTTGTTCATTTCGATTTGTCGCATGTTTTCAATTTCAACCTGTATAATTATCATCTAGCTGGGTAGAGCACTGTGATAAATACTCGTTGGAAAGAAGATTGGAGATTTTTATATGGAGCTTGGCATACCTAAAAACCGCGACTTTTTCTTTTTTTTTTTTCAAAATGGCGGCTAGTGAAAGTGTAAAGTAATCAAACATCTATGCAAAAAGACATAAGCAAATAAAAAAAATGGTGATCAACTTTGAACGTTAGTGGTGCCGATTCTGGTGTTCACAAATTAAACTAAATTTAAGTTTAGTGCATCTTTTTCTTTCTATTTCATTAAGAAAAAGACAGAAGATAAATACTAGTTTAGTCCTGTATAATTCAGATACTCCATAGACAAGTTTAGACGTGATTAAAAAATTGGCTACTAAAAATACGTCAATTTACGTCAGGCGCTGACTAATTCTTACTAACTTTTTAAACCTTTGAATTCTGCTTATGCATACGAAGTTTCATTAAAATCGGTTCATACATTTCGAAAAACAAAGACTTGAAAGTTTTTATGAGATGCCGTACGTCGCAAACTCTCTTATCTCTGATAGCTTCGCCCAACGCTCTACCCAGCTAGAAAAATACTTATTAATTTTTAATAAATATAAATTACTAACATGCTTTGGGAATCGCAAAACAAACTGATCTGTATATTATGTATGTATGTTTACTTTATATGAATATCTTGGCCCGCAAAAGACCTTTTCTTGGAAATAAAATTTCAATGATTTTTTTTATTATTATATGTGTATTTTTAACAATAACAATGTTAAGATGGAGTTTGACGCTTCAATCGTGATACTTAAAGTGAATATGTTCAGCTGTAACAAAAAATACTGGATGCTTTTTTTTACAGGCTACAAATTTTTACAAGGTGTTCTACTCATGAATATGAACAATTTTCACTATGGGACAAACCCTGAGATCACGAAAAAAAAAATCAGCTGTTTCATACATTTCGGTCAATTGGGTATTGAACTTTTGTATTACACAGCTGATTTAGTTTTCGTGATCTCAGAGTTGGTCCCATAGTGAAAGTTGTTCATATTCATGAGTAGAACAGCCTGTAAAAATATGGAGCCTTTAAAAAAAAGCATCCAGTGTACAGGTGGCAAGTTCATCGACGCGCAAACTGAAACCATGAATTCAGCACACGATTCTAGACGTAGAAATTTGGAAGGGGTCCGTGGCTAAATAATAACAGCCGCACAGCTCGATCAATCAGGTTAAGCTACGCTTGCCGCGGTTGGCCTGTGGATAGGTGACCGCATATACATATCGTGACCCCTCCGTGCCTCGGAATGCACGTTAAGCCGTCGGTCCCGGCTGTCATTCGTGGATCTTTGACAGTCGTTAGGGGTCGTCAGAAGCTCGAAAGTCTGATAATCAGTGTTACCAAGGGGTATCGTATTATCCAGTAACTGGGTTGTGGATGTCAGATAGGCAGTCGCTCCATGTAAATTACTGGTATTCAGCTGCATCCGGTTAGACTGGAAGCCGACCCCAACATAGTTGGGAAAAGGCTAGGCAGATGATGATGACAGAGTCTTCTCTGATTCTCTTTTATAAAGTTATACAACAATTTTTTCATTGCTGAACGAGTCTTGTCCTCAATCACGCCTGATGGAAAGCGATGGATGAGGTCTATTTTATACCCAGCGAATTGTAATAGATTCGCTGTTCCACACTGATTCGGTCCTACCCTCACACCATTGCAGCGTCAAACTCCATCCCAAACCTGCTTAAAAACTAATGCCTTTTATACAGAATACTTACTAACTGTTTTTAATTTTTTTTTCTCCTTCTCGCCGCTCGGACACCGTTGGACACGCACGTAAATAAAACCTTCCTAAACAGGCATCCTTCGTTACAAAGTGGATTTTCAATCTCTGCAACTCGACGAACCGCTCGACGACGTAGACTTAGACGATTATTAAAAAATATACGTTTCACTTATTTGAGAAAAAAACATAAAAAACACCATTTCGACTCTTTAGCGATAGGATTTTATGCTTGAATTATTATTATGATTGTGTTTTGGCGTGGACGCTGCGTTTTTTTTACGGGGGTTCTGAACGCTGGCAACGTCGCGAATGACTGTCAGATGTTTTGCTGTTTTGAAAGTTGGCAACGTCGCAGATTTCCCACTGCGGGGACACAGACCTCCACTCGGTGAGAGGGAATGGGCCGTAGTCCGCCACGCGGGACCAGTGCGTGTTGGTGTTTGTCACGTGTGCTCGAATTTTTTCTTTGACGTTGTCAACGTTGACGGCCAGAGACAATTCTGATAATGGGTAACAGTCCTTTGCGCTCAGTTACGCCAAATTCAGACGAATATTTAAAGTAATAGTTTTATGTTAATACTAAAGGGATAGTTTACTAATTCGACAGTTCAATCTAAGGAGTCTAACTTTATTATTTTCATATTTATTTGTTTTTTGTTATTGCATGTGTTGCTGTGTTGTAATAAAAGTATGAAAGAAATAAGGGTGTGACCAATCTTAGATTGACAAGCGTCACGAGCCAGAAGCTCTTATAAAACTAAAATAAAATGTTAAAAAAAAACTCGTCGAATGCATAACTTCCTTTTTGTAAGTCGGCTAAAAAGAAATATACATTAAATTTCCATCAGGTTGTTCCTCGGGAAAGATGACGCGCTTAAAAAAGGCAGCGTATATTAACCACGCGCCTAAAAAACGCAGCGTTTAAACGCCCAATGCGACCTAATTTTTTTTCTAGTTAATATTCCCCCTCTAGTTCTAGTTAAAACCTATTTGCATTGTTTCGTAACGTATTGCTTTAGTACACACCACGCGTTTTTTATACATTTCCCCTCTTCCCAGTAATAAGTAGTTTGTTTTTTTTTGTCTGTTTGTTTTTGATGTTGAACATCGGGATTATTACGAAGTTTTACGAAAGACAGAAGAAAAGTAAAAAAAAAAAATATATTAAAATAGAACGAAACTGAACGCATATGTAATTGAAGAATATTTTAAATACGTTATTATTAAATGGAGTCTTGAATATTGTTAGTGAACAGAAATGATCATAGTACTTTTCCTATTATAAATTATGTAGTTATTTACAGAAACTAGGTTTTCCAAATAATGCGAGCCGTGATACGTTTATTAATATAGACAGTTGCCATGTAACGAGCCAACTATCGCCTTTTATATTATAGCAACGTTTTAGCCAGTTAAGAATTAGAAAGAAACAAAAAGCAAGACAAGACGCTTATTTGCGGTAAACATGTCGCAAAGACAAAAACAAACACAAAAAAAAAAAAACAAGTTGGGAGGAAATATGCATCATATTCACGTCAAATGTGCATTGCTCAGCATGATGCTGTGAGCAGCGCTGGCGCTGGCTGGATTTCTTATTAAAAAAAAACCAATAACGAACTAGTCTCGTGTTGAACTCAGTACCCCACGCGCAGAATACAGAAATCCAGACAAAACTGGTAAGATGTTAAGAAAACTGTCAAATTAGTTCCGCGTAGATGGCGCTAAGTGTTTGATACTTTCATTCAAATAAACTGTGAAGTTTCTCGCGAGATGGCGCTAGTGTCTTGTGTCTAATCGATTTAATTCAAAATTATTTTGACAAGTGTCAAATACTCCAGTGCTCTCTCGGGGTGAAGCATCCAGAAAACAACCCCAGTGATTATAAAATATAGAATTAAAATGTGAAAATGCGAGAAAATTAGTGGCCTTATAAAGTCAAGTCGTATAACAATTGAGAAGTATAATAAACTGTAGAAATTATTAAAACATGCTAGTAGAAGCTTAAACAATGAGCCTCGTAAAGAATATTATTTATCTGAAACCAGTAGACACTGATTGATATATTATAGAATTAAGATACATTTATACAAACCGGTGCAGCATTTTCCTGTATCTCTTTCTGTCACTCAGTGCTGTGATTTGTTAGAGAGAGAAGTCCGCTCCATAGCATTCTCAAATTATTGACATAAGAAATGCTTTTACGTGAGAATGGGCTTCTTACAATACAAAATAATATTTTGATTTAAAAGAACGATAAACGGGCGAGAATCTCCATGGTCAGATGCCTTTATTCGAATATACCATTCACAGGCACTTTTGAATTCATAAGGAGTTGGTCGTACAAGAAATTAAAGCTATTCAAAAGCGTTGTAGGTTCTTATCGAGAAGCACGGACAAGAAACTCCATGGAGTGTCAATGGAATAGCTCGTACGTTCTCCTTGCCAATTGAAATATCCCTCACTGGCAAGAAGTCGGTTAGTGGTTATTTACTTAATAAAAATCTTAAATTCTTGGATTCACTGACAGATAACGCACAGCCTAAACGAAGCTTGACATTTTGCATATAAGTTCCTTTTGTAGCGAAAGTAAGCATTACGGAATATTTTTTGAAATATACCTCCTAAAGGGGTCAAATAGGGAATGACAGTTTTGTATGGAAGTTCGTTATTTTTTCCGATGGGAATTCCCTCTAGTCATAGTACTTCGCATTTCTAGTGACAGAAAGTCATAAGATCATCAAGTACACAAGTGACAGGGCATGCGGCGCAGGATGGAAGGTGGGCCGTTGTCTGTGAGGAGGTGCAGCATACGCACTTTAGATCAGAGACGTCAGTGAACCCCATCTGTGGAGATTGTCTTTGCTCCGGCCGACTTGGGTCCGAAGTCTATTTAGAAATTTTCTTTTCTTACGGCTGCGTCAGTGAGCGGAGTTCGCGCAGCTGAATTTTGGGCCAAAAATATTTAAACTTTTTAAGAAGAAGAGCGACAGAAACGGACAAAGATACAGGCAAGCAGATCTGTCCGGATGAATGTCAAAAGCTACGTAATAATCCCGATTATAGAAAAATCATGAAATGTAATCTTTCTATGCCATTGTAATAAGGTGATCATTATATATCAGCAATAATATAAATTTAAATAAATAAACGACATGTTATATAAATAAATTACAGTACACGTTTTGTGGTTGTTTTTTGGCGAATTGCTGGGTATGTACAGCTGTCGATTCAACTTTATGTCAGGCTCGGAACATGAGGCGCTTCCGCCGCGCTTTCGAGGCGGCAACGCTGCGTAGTTCGCGCTTTGTGTGCCGATGTCGAGTCCTGTTGAAATATCCAATGCTTATTGGAAAATAGCGTTTGAGTCAATGGCTTAACCACACGCTCCAAAATGTCAATCTGGTAGTTGGCTGCCTTCGTTTTTACTCCTTGTTGACAAAAAATGAAGCTTAGTGACTCCCTCGTACGACTCGCCCTACCAAACCGTGACTGAGGCCGGGTGATGGCCTCTTTCCACCTTGGCAACATTTTTAGAAGCTTCTGGAGAGCTGTGTGCATCGACTCTGTCATTTTGGCGGTTGAATATTTCTTCTACGGTGAAGATTTTCTCATCCGTAAAAAGGATTTGTCGATATCCGTTTTTTTGCGTGCTGCTGCCACAACTTCTTTGCTCTGGTGACTCTGATGCTGCGTAAAGCAGTCGTCAAGCGATGTCCAGTACTTCGTCGATAAGCGCCAAGCTTTAGGTCTTGTTTAATGATGCGAGACATGGTCCTAGCTGGAATTTTCATTTCTCTGGCAGTGATTTTCTGCTTCCGGAGAGGATTTCGGCGAAATCGCTCACCAACGACTTTGAACGCTGCTGGCGTCCATGAATCACGTGTGCGGCCGCTCCTAGGTCTGTCATCGACAGATGACATCTCGGTGAATCTTTTGATAGTGCGATAGACGAACTTGCTTGTTATACCGAGCGACTTAAAAAGAGTTTCAAAATGTCCGACTGGCGTTTTGTTACACATGTGTACCGCTATTACTGCGACACGATTCTCTTTGACACCCCACTACATATTTTCAGCTGGGGTTGATGAGACCAAGTAAGGTTTTTATAGAAGACCAAATCCAATTTATATCATAATACAACAAATGAGTATCACAAGTCGCTCAGTTTATGAAATATTCGATTTTTAAATTTAGGGACAGAATTTATGGCCGGACTAGGTACAACCGAGTTACTAAGTTAATACGATACTCCTTGGTAAGACTGGTTGGTACCTGGTACTGGAAGGTGGTATTCTGTACCTGTCTATGATCCGCAATAAAGAATATGAGACAAAGTAATAAGATAGAAAATCCTCTTGTGTTAGACAGAGATGCAACTATTGGACACTCACATTTCTTTAAGTCCCGTAATAGGGGGTGAGCCTATTAACACCAACCGGCCACATATCCAGAATCCGGGCTACTACTGAGGAATTCCTGATGGAAAAATCCAATAACACTGCCCGATCTGGGAATCGAACCCAGGACCTCATGCTCAAAGAGGCAGTCCCCCCTTAATGTACCCCATAAATATTACCGAAATAACCACAAAATGTGTGTACGACCATATACATATATTTTAATTATTTAATACGTGTTGTCCAGAAATATTCGCATAAGTATTTACCGCATAGATGGTTTATTACATAATATCATTATATTTATATAAACATAACATGATATTTGTATGTATTTAGTTTTCACATTTTCTATTTATTTCTATAGTCCAAACGTTCCTCGCCTATAAGTGTTGTACAGATTTTTATATATTTTTAGTATAGGATTCATATTCGCAGTATGCGTCGGCTGGGCGGGGCTATAAAAACAAATTATACAGGATGATTTTTTTTTACAGTTTCCAAATTTTTACATTGTGTTCTACCCGTGAGTGTGAACAACTTTCACTATGGGATCAACTCTGAAATCACGAAAAAAAAACCTTTTTAATTTAATACAAAAGTTCAATACCTACTTAACCAAAATGTACGGAGCAAGCTGTTTTTTGTAGTGAAAGTTGTTCATATTCATGGGTAGAACACCCTGTAAAAATTTGGAGACGGTAAAAAATCATGTAGTATAGTTAAAATTGCAAGACGGGTTGTCTTGAGCAAGCGTGGTGATCAATGATCATGCTGTCTTTGCATCAGAAGAGGCATTTGGCCCTTCACTTTGAAGTAAAAAATATATTTGCTAAGGCTAAATTTAGTGCTCGACCGAGGGTGGGCGCGTACGGTACACGCTGACCGTGCGCGCTGATTATCGGTCGTTACCGAGCGTTTAGTGCTAAGCTGACGGCAAACTGAATACTCAGAAGAGATATTGCGTACGCGCGTACGTTCGGTCGCACGATCAGCGTTGCACCCACTTATACCGACGGATATCTCGTCAGCGTGATGTAGCCGATTCATCAGCGCTGCACTGCAGTTGTTCATAAGTTTTCATTTATATAGCTACGTACTACCGATGTCAGCGCTAACCGTCGGTGGAGCACTAATTCCAGCCTAAAACTGTCATTTTTATGGAGTCGTCATATGAAAAAGATGATTGAAAATAGCAATTGTTACAGTAGATGGCTTCGTTAAAAATGTCAAGTTTATAAAAAAAATTACCCTCGGGTAAAATGGGTAATATTTTCTTACCCCGCCCACAGCCCTGCTTGCTTTACAGTAACTGATCACGCTTAACTTGAAACGAATATACATACTAAACGTATTGATTGATTAGTCATATACATTAGATTTGTAATGTTTTGATGTATTTAGTTCGATTTTCTTGCAACTTTTTTAGTATTGTTATTTGGCGATTGCACTCCATATTTGCGTCGATTGGAATAGTAATCGTAAAATTTTATCATACTATACAAGGTGGAGACGACAATACGACAACTGCGACAATTAAACTGCGTATATCTAATGATGTTTTCAGGCTATGTACGAAAATTCAGTCAAATATATCCAATAGTTTAGTCACTATACCAGGCCAGGCCACTTAACCAGCCAGGCCAGGCCAGGCCAGGTGACTTTCTCAGGGTTAAAACGTTTGGAAATGACCTTGCCCACGCCCCTATTCGATTTGATCCATACTTTCTGTGACACCCTGTATAACCCATAGTCGGCACTTCACTATTGTATGGTTTGAACGAAAAAAAAAAAAAATTCCTTGCTAGGATTTATTTTATAGTTCCAAAATACTCTTATGCTTTAGTATTGTCAGTGTTTTCATTTATTGTCATATTGTTGTTCTCCACAATGTATGTACAGACGCCAGCACATCAAGCTACTACAATCTGTCACATTTCTTTAATAGATTTTCAACTTTAGCGCTAAAGCATAAGGTTCAAAGTTGATTGGGAAAATCTGATAGTTTCGGGTAGCTTGATGTGCTGGCATCTGTACATAAAAAAAAAACACATTGCTTCCGATTGATTAATGTCTGGTTTCTGAGTTCCTCAGATTAACTTTGAATTCATAAAGCGATGTTCTTCCTTAAACTGAGCGTTCGGACGCTATGTGTCATGACATCGAACCAATAGCAGGGGAAACCATACAGTTGTTGGCCTGACCAATGACTATACTGTTTCCCCACTATCAAATAGATATTCGGGTTAACAATACCCCGGAAACCGGTCATTAGGGTGACAGACACGTTTCTTTGATAAATACCGTCTTTTTTCCATCAAACGAGTTGGTTCAAAATCACCTTAAGAAAGAGATAGCACTGTACAACAATCTACCGCCAAAAAGAGCAAACAATAGTGTTGTGCAATCGCTAAATATTTGTTTAGATAAATGTAGCTAATATTATGTTTCTGCATTGTGTGAGCTTGTGTTGATTACGTGTCTAATCAAGGCTGTGTTAAAAATATTACGAATAGCATTGCTCTTCGTGACGTTGTAGTAAAAAGTTTGTCGCTGGCCATTCTCGACTAGATTCTTCATTAAGGGGCCATTCAAGTAGTACGTAAGCAGATTTTTGCAATTATTAACTCCCCCTCGTCAGCAAAAGTAAGCAAAGCTATTACCCCCCCCCCCCCCCCCAGCAAAGTAAGCAAAGCTATTCCCCCCCCCCCCACCCGCCATGCTTACGTAAACATTGGTACATGCAGTTATCAATGTGTTCTGGTTTCTTTATTGATTCATGAGCATACTGCTCTTATAACTATTTCTTTAATTATTTCCGGGAATCCCTGAAAATGCGTTTCGTTTTCAAGCATAGACAAGTAGGGTTGCCATAATAATATGTGTTCGAACCGAAATTGACTAAATTTTGTAGGTAATCCGAAAAAGTGAAGAAATAAATACTGCTGACGTAATCACCTTCCGGACCCCCCCGTCCCCCATGTCATCAAATATAAGCAAAGAACCTTGTAGTGCTTACGTAATACCTTGAATGGCCCCTAAGTACAAGTACACACGTGGCGTTATTTCAATACTAAGACTATCTGTTCATAAAAGGTGTTTTACGCTCGTGGGGGGCAGCTCAGATAGAGATAAGCGTGTTTAGAACTGAACAAAACTAAAATTGAGCTCAAAATCGCGTGCAAGATATGAATCCCAGCACGTTGTTGTGTATATTTTCAATCAAAACTTGATAGCAAAAATGGTACTCGAGCATTATGCTGCTTTATCTGCGCTGACCGACACGAGTTTTTGTACGCAATAAAAAGCCTTGACTATCTGGACTCACGCGTAAATAAAAGGTCGTCAAAATACAGCATGCTTTTTTTTATCGGCTTCAAATTTTTACAGGCTGTTCCACCCATGAATATGAATAACTTTCACTATGAAACTAACTCAGAGATCACGAGAAAAAAATCAGCTGTTTCATACATTTCGGTCAAGTAGGTATTGAACTTTTGTATTAAACAGTTGATTTTGTTTTCGTGATTTCAGAGTTGGTCCCATAGTGAAAGTTGTTCATATTCATGAGTAGAACACCCTGTAAAAATTTGGAGCCTGAAAAAAAAAAAAAAAACACCGGCTGTATATCGGCTACCTGCGTAAATCGCCCTATTCTGTAGTCTCAATATTACAATTTGTCGACGGTGACTAGATAACTTCTACTGCAAAATTCGTATTAAAAGTACAAATCTGACAACTTCCGTTGTTCTAGAATAATTGTCGTTAATCACATTGATATACAGTTTCGTTTCTATTGCACATTACATTGTTAAAAAGCGCCCATACTGTAACCATTCTAAAATAAACCTACAGTCCCTAACTTACAGTTAACTTTTATATAAACAATGATGCGTTTTCTAATGTGTATACAGGCTGGCTTAAACATAAGACCTATTTTTAATGTATAAAAGTCATATTACAAGTTCAAAACCAATTTATCACACTAAATATTCAACGCTTTAAAGCATACTTAAAAAACAACATTCTGACGGAGTCGTTACCTACATGAAAAAAATAATTACAGAATATTATCGCGGCAACTCCATTCAAAATGTTTTTTTTTTATATGTATGACTTTTATACCGATGGCTGTAAAATATTATACAATTATTAGATTAAAAATGTATCAGTGTCGCTCTTTATGGATCAATAGTTGAAGCATTAGTTGAGTGTTAAGTATTGTCAAAATATGAATAGACTAGGTGTTGATTTGCATAATCGCTACGTTACTGATCAAGGAATTATTCGATAAAATAATAAAACCACAACCTAAGACAAAGAAAAAAAAATCATTCTGTGTGGTTTCCAAGTTACAGTACTTTTATGCTAGGTCATAATTAGACGAAAACTGAAGTATCGACGGCGGAGTGCCAATACCTCTTAACTGAATTTTTTTTTTGAGAAATTCACTTTTTTTTTCGTTTTCTATTTAAAGGCGTTATTCGCATGTTTTAGTGAAATCGCCTAAGTGTATTTTTAGTTGCAACAGCATTAAATTAAAATGTGTAAAACAAACGTGTCTATTTTGAACGTTTTGTTTCAGTTTGTGTAAATTTTTGACTTTGTCAGTTAGGAGGTATTGGCACTTCGCCGTCGGTATCACACCTCAAGACGATGAAGGAGTGGTGGTTTACGGCCCACTCCCTCTCATCGAGAGTAGGGCTTTGTCCCAGCTGTGGGAACATTATAGACTGATTGTATTTTATTTATTTATTGAGGGATAATGTATTGTTGAAGTATCACGAGATTTTATACCTCGTACGAAAATTTTCCACATAACATAAAATCACGGCTTTATTTCCCGAAGTGTTAGGAAAGACGAGATATACTAGGGTAAAAAAAATGATACTGCTATGAGAAACTGATTTTTATATAGAGCCTGGCGTACCTATCTGTCCGCCATTTTGATTTTTTCTCAAAATGGCGGCCAAAAAATTTGCATGTCACGTGAACAACTTTGAACGTTGATATCTCGTAACGTGACTACGGGTTTGGTCTTATTATGTGTTCTGTTTGCATTGATGGCAACTATAGATTTATATAGGTTTCATGCGTGGCCGCTATTTTTAAGAAAAAAAAAAAAATGGCGTACAGACAAAATGGCAAAAATGCCGCGGATCTTCAAAGACCTTTATGAAATCGCTAAGATTTGTTCCTAGCATAAGAAGACTGTATAATTCCGAGGCGAGATTGCAAATCGACATATTTTTTCAAATATAATGTACGGAAACCGACATAAATGATGACCTACCTACATAATATAAACAATAGATACTTCAAGTTTACTTTTTAATAGCAAATACGTTTATTAAAAGCCTCTCAGGGTGTAATGATACCTAACTATCGTTGTAACTATCGCCAAAAAAGAAAATTAGCTTAGAATAATAGAAACGTATAGAAGCGAGACTTGTGCGGCCGAAATTCGAAGCTCTGTTATTGCAATCAAATTGCAATAACAAAACCTTATGTTTAACGTCATAACGGCAAAAAAGGCTCGTGAAATAGACCCGTGTTCGCACAGACCAAAATAAGATTGACGATACGTGGCGTGTAACGTAAAACGACTTGTGTCGGTCGATATAAATTATTTATTTATATATATTTTATTGTACACCACAAAAATCACAACATAAAAAAAATCCTCAAAATCCTATTGATCGATATTTCATGAAATAGTCATTCAGTATTATGATTTATGAACTTAGAGGGTTATATTGATGGTTTTTATGATTATACTTCTGGAAAGTTATATTTGTTTCTATCGCGAATCATCAAAATATATTATTAAAAAAAAACTGTATAATGTACGTCCCGCTAAAACTAAAAAATGAGCCCCGGTACGATCAAGGGAGTGTATATGGTGTGGTAACCCTCTATCTCCTGTCCATGAACAAGGTTCCCGTTTTTACCTGAAGTGCATGCTTTTGAAGATATAAGGGGTGGAATTTTCGCCCTCTAGAAATTTCTAGAACAGTCCAGGACATTCGAGAGTACTCGACAGCATTCCACAACATTCCAGAAAATTCTGGAATGTTCCTGAGCGAAGCCGGGTACCCCAGCTATATTTTAATAATCGAGACCAAAGTAGTGGAGTGTAGCAATTGGCAGTACCTGCAAATTGCAAAAAACTTATTTGAATTTTGCGGGCTACCTATCGCATGTCCCTTTTTTTTGTGTGGGAAGTTATCAAATAACTTCTCCCGCTCTGGGCGGAGCGGGAGGGTGTGTCAGACTTTTACTGACTAAAACCCACCCGTGTTCCTTCAGTTGCCTGTGCCAAGGGACACGGTAACTCTTTCGAACAATCCGCGACCCTGGCAGGCATCGGCCCTAGCGGACTCCGTTTGTTACTGCTGACATCTCTTTGAGGCGTGCGTGGAACACAACGCGCCGTCGACCCGGGCCTGGTCCTTATCGGACGACGAACTGCCCATTGCTCGCCGTCCGCAAGCCCGCGCCTACGGTGGCCGGGAGTCGGCTCTTGCCTCCCGACGCCCAGGGCGTCTCCCGCGGTGACTGAGGCGGGGCGTGAGGCCGCAAAGATTGCCTCTCCCTCACGCGTTCCGCCTCCTCCTTCGCAAGCATTACTGCTTCGCAGAAGGAGGTGACGGCTTCCCATGCACTCTCGCTCCGTACCATAGCCTGGACCAGGGCCGGACGCGAGAGATCGCCGCCGTGAGGACGCGGCGGTGCTCCGCCTAAGCCGGGCAGACCTCCACCGTGTGCTCCACCGTGTCCTCCGGGCGATCCACATAATGGTGACACCCGAGCGTTTCCTCCCGCCTTATACGGAACAGGAACCTCCCGAATCGCATCTCCCCTTAAATTGAAAACTTGTTGTAAATAAGTCTTGCGTGAGATCTTGTAACTGTCATCATAATTGGCAGCCTTGCTCCACCCAGTGCTGAGTATATGCGTCTTCCCTTTTGTACCATGCTCCCCTGGTCTGTGCGAGACTCATCTAGGTCTTCCCCGCGATCTGAAGGTCGTCCACCAGGCGGTTAATTCTGCCAAGGCACCTTTTCCGACTCTAGGTTCTGTAATAAGGGTCTTAGAATGCCTATGAACCATGAGTTTCGCTTTTACACGTTTTTAGTCTATGGTATTAGTCAAAACCTGGTTCGTGTTAGCAATATAGTTGAAAAGCTAGAAGTAGTACAATTTCCCAGATATGTCCCTTTATTACTGTAGTATATTAATATAGCCGGTTCACGAAGTAACGGTCCGATGTTTTAGGTTACAAAAAAAAAAAAAGTAGTACCAAAGATTTTAATCTTTGTTTGTTATCTAGATTTATTCGGTTCTGAAATGTGCGTACGATATTTTGACATAATATTAATATGTTTTGAAACATTTATTACATTATTTTTTTCAGGTTAACTTTTTGTTATTTGTAAGAAACAAATTTAAAAAAAAGAAAGTTTTCACTCTGAGACCTGCATCATCGATGCCCCTATTTATGTTTAACATTTTATGCTAGTGACATTAAGGGTGAATTCCACCAATGAAACTGAACGCGACCAGCTCATCTGGACCGCGATCAGAGCTTTCAGTGTCATCATTACTCTAGAATACAGTAATCCCCCCCCCCCCCCCCCTCCCTATAACGCGGTAGCGTGTGAAATTTAAATATTCGATTTAAACCCCCTGCAGCGAGAAAAGTTAAATGTGATGAATTATTTATACGTAACGCGTTATACGAGGTCGTAAAAACGCGTTATACGGGAATACCCCTATAACGCGGAACCAATCGACCGCGTTATAGGGGGGATTACTGTATTTAAAACTGGCAGCTTTTGAACGAGGCCATTGGTGAAATTCGTCCTAAGAGCTGTAGCATAACATCATAATAAAAAAACGAATTACTGGCGATATCTTCTCCACGTTGTCTTTATGTTATGTTAAAACAGATTAAAAATTGTTATTGTATGTCATATAATAATCATCTGTCTACCTTATTCCAACTTTGTTCGGGTCGGCTTCCAGTCTAACCGTATGCAGCTGAATACTAACATTTCACATAGAGCTACTGCCTATCTGACCCCTAAAACTCAGTTACTGGATAACACGATACCGCTTGGTAAGACTGGTTGTCAGACTTGAATATGTCGGACCGTTACTGTGAAAATTACGTCAAAGGAGCCTTAAATTGGATTTAAAATAATGCAACGTAAAAGTGAGTAATTATTGTTAGTAAACAAATACATAATATCAAGGATTTCATATTAAATTATAATAAAATAGTTTGTATCAAAGAATAAAACGCTTAGTTAGGAATATTAAGGGACTTACTAAATATTTTTATTAACATATAAATAAATCGCCGATTGACTTTGCTAGGGTATGCAGGGTTAGGTTTTACCAGTTATATTTGAAAATGGTGGTATATGGTTTGTCTTATAACTTCGGAACTTATAATCTGCAGGTCGTAGGTTCGAACCCAGACACGCGCTTTACTTTGTGCAAATTGTTTCATCACCACTGCTCTTATAACGGTGAAAGAAAACATCGTGAGGAAACCGGCATGTCCTAGAAAATCCAGAGACTGTACTTGGCCTATCTCGGAAATCCCGAGATTCGATATTTTCGGGCTTCTCACGACCCGTAACGACTGACAAAGATCCACGAATGACAGCCGGGACCGACAGCTTAACGTGCTTTCCGAGGCACGGAGGGGTCTCGGTATGTAAAGGTGGTCACCCATCCATAGACCAACCGCGGCAAGCGTAGCTTAACCTTATCGATAGACCCGTGCGGCTGTCATTACTTGGCCCCAAGTGTATCCTATACGTATGATATATAAAAAGAAACTTATTTATTCAAAAAAGTGCATCATTTGGAGGTTCAAAAATTTTTCTAGAGGATTCAATTTAAATTTTTTTAACTTAATATTTCCCATAAATTTCTCGACACCGAAGTTTCATAAGTTTCTTGCGTTTATAAAGCGACCATTACCACTGATAACTGGCTCATGTCTCCTAATTCTTTAAAAATAATATTATGTAGTCAAAATCTCGCTAACTATTGTGACATTAGCATAGGCTTTTAGAATAATATATGGATAAACTTCAAGTTGCCAGGGTTCTGCTTAAAAACGAGAATTTTTGGTTCACAAAGTTTGAGCAACAGTTGCTTATGTAAGTGAGTTGGTTTAGCTACGCCTCTGTCCAGGAAATTGGGCAGTAGGTTTTTTTTTTTCCACAATGGGTAAGCTCATGTCCTTCATCTCACCGAAGGTGGAAGTGAGCTTCACCCGGAATCCTCAAACACAGAGGAACTGGTCATCTTACTTCTAACTATCGAAACAACAATACTGTTAACCTTTTGAATCTCTTAAGTTACACAGTTCGACATAAGAAATTGTCTTTCTATTGTGTCTCTAATTACGGCATTCGATGAGCTAATATTATCGTTATTGCAACATAGACAAGATGGTGGCAACTGGCCAGGCGGACTTGTAATAAGCCCTACCACCAACCAAACCTAGCAGAAATGTTTGCTCCCGCTGGGAATCGAACGTCGGACCACTGGGGCTGAGACAGGTGTTCTTACCACTAGACCATTGTTTCCTAACCTGTGGTCCACGGACCCCTGGGGGTCCGCGGTGTCATCTCTGGACCATACATAATAATAAACAGTTATGAGTACCTATTTTGTATTTGTAATAACTAAAATAAATACCTAATCCGATTTTTTTTGCTGTTTATTTTATTAAGGGGGTCCGTGAAAACTGTGCTTGATTACCTAGGGGTCCGTGGCTGAAAAAGGTTGGGAAACGCTGCACTAGACAACAGAGGCGGTTAAAATATGTTATGGCATGTGTAAGAGAGCTTACATAAAGAAGTGGGTTTTCGGTCCCGACTTCCGGTGCAGGTATCTGCAGGTTAATCTTCGGAAGGAAACGGTTACATGTTTTTCCTTTTTCTTTATGTGCGAGAGTATAAGTTAATGTGGGACTTTTTCACCTACACCGATCAGTACCGACCCGCACAGACTCGCCTGCATCGGAAACCTGTTTCTTTCCTACCTACTAATCCTAAGAACACAACTTAGAACGTTGCCGTCAATCAAGTCTACCGCAGTCCACTGCTGGATGTGAGCCCGCCTTCTAGGACTGCAAGTTTCCCCATAATACCCGGCACTCCGCGTTCCGTGTCCAGTCGGGCCAAACCACAGAAAATCCAACCACACTAACATTAAAATAACGTTTTCTGTCTGTTTGACCATTTCACACCTTGACGGCTGAACGGAATTTTGATCAAACATAGCCTTTACCCAACTATTTTGGGGTCGGTTTGCTGTCTAACCGGATGCAGCTGAATACCAGTGTTTTAAATGGAGCGAATGTCTATCCACACACGGATTTGCAACAAGATTGCTTATGTTTTTTACCATAAACACATTAGTTTCAACCTTATTAGTCTCAGCCCTAAGCCATGATTTCAGGCATGGTTATCTATCCTTCTGAGTTCTGATTGTTAAAAACAAACATTATTTGACAGTCTAAAAAACCTACCAAACATGTTTTGTGCCTTTTCTGGCCAAGATTTATCTCCCAAAAACAATCAAATTAGTTTATTAATAAGATTCTCGTTTTTTGCAAGGGAAATGTACTGGTAATCTACCATTATGCAGTATCATGGCTTTAATACCGTGGCAACTATGAATATTTGTGTCATTTTTGTGAAAAAGGGGTTCCAGTAGTATGTAGGTTTAATAGTAATAAGGTCTTAAGGCATCGTCGACATACATACAGGGTGGTAGGCAAATCGACGCGCAAACTGTAAACATGAATTCAGTACACGATTCTGAAACTGCGTTGAAATTTTGCATCGGTCATTAAAAAAAAAAACAATGTTTTTCGAAACATTTTAACCTTCAGTTACCGACCCTCATTTTCAGTACATAATTGCCGAGTTTAGGTCATGGTGACACACCCTATTTGAAGTGACGTTTTTAAACAAATCTATATTAAAAATCTGTTACAAATAATTATTTATTATTTTACCATTACACACATATATAAACAGACAAGAAAAAAAACAGAACTGAAAAATAGGTACAAAGGTGATGCTTATTTCATAAGAAATCTCTTCCAGCATACCTGCGATAGGACATTACATAGAGAGATGAAGACAGCGTGTGAAAGAGTAAAGGAGACAAAAAAAAAACATAAAATCGTAATCAATTATTCACTTAAAAAACTAAACAAAATTATATACAACGTGTAACGTTAAACGCGCAAAACCTCAGACCCCCCAAACTGATTTTTAATTCAATTGACGTATTTCAGAGAGAAAATAAGTCATTAAAATATTGTAAAGGTTTTATGTGCTGTTTTAATTTTACTGGCCATTCTGATCGTTTCTTGCGTCTGCGACGACGCTTTATCGAAGTAGGAGTCGTCACCGGGCCGCTGCGCCGCGCTGACATTGGCTTGCTTGACCTATTAATAAATAGACACGGCAACGTTTTTAATGAAGATTTTTTGAAAAATGTGACCTATATTAAAAAGTGGTTCAATTAATTCTGCTCATTATTCTGATCAAACTATTTTCAGGTTTTGCGCATTTAACGTTACACGTTGTATAATCTGAATGATTACTTAAAAAAACATTGGGATGAAATAATTAAAACTCATATCAAAAGATCAAATCAAAACAAGCAGCTACTGAAAGAGATAGGTATATAAACCTATTGGTTGTTAAAATATTCCTGTTTCAACTTGCGCGGTGTCACGGTCATACTACCTCGGCAATTAAAGGTAAATCGCGTAGGTTGCACTACGTTTACGTACAGACGCCAGCTTCCCGAAACTGTCAAATTTTCCCAATCAACATTGAACCTTATGCTTTAGCGATAAAGTTGAAAATTTATTAAAGACATTTGACAGATTGTAACAGCTTGATCTGCTGCTGTCTGTACGTTGCACTTTTGTAGGAAGCAGTCGATTTTTTTTTTTTTTACTGTTGTACAATTTCAACGCAGGCGGCTTAAGAATTATTTACTGAAGTTCATGTTAACAGATTGCGCGTCGATGTATGTCACCCTATATTTTATATACTCTCCCATGAAAGCAAAAAATAAATCAAAATATATTTATACATTTTATTAGCTGTTCGAATATTTCTGGACAAGTTTTTATGACCATCGTATTTTTTCATCATAACGAAATATATAGAGAAGCATATTGTGTGAAGTTTTGAACGGGAAGGTATTTTTTTTTTTTTTAAGGGAATTTAAGTAATTTTTAAACCAAAAAAATAATTAAATAAAAACTACGTGAGAGAAGGACCAAATTAATGAAAAACGGGATAGTAAAATAATTGGTGGAGTCGGTAAAAAATAAATTCAACGAAATTATAAAACTGATGTATAATTCGCTCCGTGCAAGCAGGATTCGAACATTTTGTTTTATAAAATAGGTTTTTTTTTTTTTAAATTAATATTAAGTGAAACAAATGATTTGACATATTAGTGCAATAAGAAACGACGAGCTGACAAAATGAGATTTTATCATGTTAGGGTGTGTTAAAATTTAAGGTAACTGTGTTACAAGTTGGATTGTATGCTTTTCTTATATATAAAAGAGTTTGCAATGGTATTTGTTCGTTATTATTGTTACTACCCACATTCATGAGATATAAGGTGTAAAAATACCCTTCACGAAGCTGTTTTTTACGCATACTGTACAGACGCCAGCACATCAAGCTGCCCGAAACTGTCAAATTTTCCCAATCAACTTTGAACCTTACGCTATAGTAATAAAGTTGAAAATCTTTTAAAGAAATTTGACATATTGTATTTAGCTTGATGTGCTGGTCTGCTGTACATCAAACTAAGTAACTTTTTTCAAACAAAAAGACAAATATGGCTTTTATTTTCGTGATCGTGGGAGTGGGAGTGTTTAAAATAAAGGAAAAAACGGGACCCTCTCCAGGGACGAAATTCCTTACGTGCGATACTCGCACACACACGCACTCGTATAAATAGAAAGAGCGTAGGAGAGAGCGAAATGTGACATGGGAGGGGGGGCATAACGCTTTTCCTTTACGTGACGATTTCTACCAGTGAACTACTCCCGCAAGCCGCGTTAAGGAACAATATTTATAACTTGTTGTCGTAAAAAAAAAGTCATAATCGTTGAAAGTTTGACGTTTAATATCTCCCTAAACGAGGTTCCCAGGTATGGTTCAGTGCAAAAAAGGTCATAATAACGGGAAGAACAATTGACTCTCGGCTTCGTTAAGGTTATTTTTAAACCTGTTATTCCTTTGCCTCAGATCTGCGATGGCAACGTACAGACGTGAGCACATCAAGATACTATAATCTGTCAAACTTCTTTAACACGTTCACGCCGGCACGGGTCACCGGTGGCCCGCACTAAATTGTCTCATCGGGCGGCGCGGCCCACCGGTGACCCGCACTAAACTGTCCTATCGGGCGGCGCCGCCTCATAGCAAAAAAAAAAAATGAAAATCGGCCCCGGCGTGAACGTGTTAATAGATTTTCAACTTTATCGCTAACGCATTAAGTTCAAAGTTAATTGTGATATTCTGACAGTTTCGGGTAGCTTGGTGTGCTGGTGTCTGTACAAGCGATATCTATGGTATCTGGGGGGAAGGGGGAATGTTTCTCTGAGGAAGAGGGGGATTTCCGAAACCGAGAAAGCTTTAAAAAACAAACTGGAGGCACTTTTTTTTTCTCGTAAATTCGAGATTGTCTCCTCCACCCCCCCTCCCACTTTTTTTCGAGGACAACTAAGACGTTTCTCAATAATAAGAATTGATCTGAGTAATAAGATGTAGCAATTGTCCCCCTTCCTTATACAACTATAAGGAAAGGGGGCAATTGCTACACCCACCCCCTGCATCTGCATCTACACGTAATAACGAAAAAAAAGTAAAAATTACCCTTTCATTTAAGTATTTCCTTTAAAACTCCGAAGAAGAAATATGTAAGTTGGTTTGAAAAGGTTTTATATAACTTTCATTAATCCAATTCCATTCCATTGTCTTTCATTTTTTTAATCGAATTATTATTCTCATACCAATGCATTGACGTGTTTTCTTATAGTGGATATTTTTATATTTAAATCGAATGTCCTACAAAAACAGGAACGTAAGTCTAGCGGAGCGTAGATCAGAGGTATTTCTGATGACATTGAATAATACACTTTATTACCTTTGTCATAAGGTTTCATCGCCGGCGATTAGCGAGAAGCGAGTAGAGCTAGAAACTAAAACGATTTGTTTGTTTGACAAAATTCTTGCTGTTAGTGTGAACAGTCTGCGATAAACTGTTAACACTTGGCATGCGGGCAACGTATTTTAACGTTTTTTGCAGTCTGTCACTAGAGCGCGGGTCACGTAAAAATACGTGGCCCGCTGCACGCGTAATTCGGCGGCGAAGTATGTCCGCATGCCAAGTGTTAATATATGTATCTCTTTTACTGACACGGGACCTATAGGAAAATGGTCGATAGCTAGTCGCTTTCTCGTCGACGGTGCGAGAGGTGCCTAAAGCGCAAAGTTGTACGAATATCGACGTGTCAAAATTTTCATTGGGAGTATTTCCGTTTGAGTTTATTATTCAATTTCATATACGCGTCTGCTCTGCGCTAGCCATAAGTGATTAACCATAAGCAGGAATTAAAACGACAACTTTTTTATATTTTTTTTATAGACCTATTTAATAAAAACATTTGTATTCTGTTTTATTAATATGTTTTTCTTTTACTAACACGCTAACTAACACTGGAGACGAGGTAATTTCAACTAATACGTTTTGGAATGTGTATGCTATTTTAATATATTTATTTATTTTATGTTTTGTGCACGATTGATAGTACAGACGCCAGCACATCAAGCTACCCGAAACTGTCAAATTTTCCCAATCAACTTTGAACCTTATGCTTTAGGGATAAAGTTGAAAAATCGATTAAATAAATTTGACAGATTGTAGTAGCTCGATCTGCTGGCGTCTGTACCTACAAAGGTTATGTTAGGCAAGTTCGGCGCTGGGATAAGACCGTACCGTGTATCCCCGCTTCCTCTTCTTCTTTTCGTGTCGATAGTACAGACGTCAGTACATCAAGTTACCCGAAACTGTCAAATTTTCCCAATCAACTTTGACCTTGACTTTGGCGATAAAGTTGAAGATCTATTAAAGAAATTTCACAGATTGTAGTAGCTTGATGTGCTGGCGTCTGTATTCTTTCTCGTTGTTTTTTTTTTTAAATAGTTTCAGCCCAGTAGGTAGCCACGTTGTTATATTACTGCCAATATGGCTATATTTTTGAATGCTACATTTTATTTTGCCCCGACCTCCAGCAATATATTTTTTAATGTTGTTACATTAAAAAATATTGGAAAATTAGCAGGGAATGTTAAAACGTGTACTGTCATATCGCAGCGCCGAACTTACCACGACTAAAAAAAAAGTAATATTATAGTCCGAGCGTAGAGAGAATGCGTTCCTGACACCTGTTAGTGCGATAATTCTAGTAGCTAATAAAAATAATAGGGTCACGGGGCCCGAGTGCGCATCTCCTTTTTAAAGAAATTTCTCGCCGCCTGATCGACACTTCACGTGACCAGAGGGCTGGGTCGTTCTTTGGCCAAAGAATTAGCATTGTCATTCAACGTGGCAATGCTGCCAGTCTTCTGGACACGTTTCCTGATGACAGCGATGCGAACGAGTACTTCGACGCCTAAATATCCTTTTGTTTTTGTATTTTATTTATAAAGTTTAAAATCGCAAAACATCTACAGTGAAGCGTCGATTATCCGAACGTCGCTCAACCGAACGACCGCTTATCCGAACTACTACGGCCGCCCGACTCACGCGTGCCTCTCTCCCGCCTCCCGCGCTACAGTGCTTGCGGCAGTCACTTGTCACGACTTGTCGATTTGTTATGTAAATGTAAATATGGTTTCATTAACCTGTACGCAAATATGTATGGCTGAATCAGTATACATATAGGTAGTTCGATTATCCGAAAATACCGATTTTCCGAACACCTAAGTCCCCCAATTAGTTCGGATAATCGACGCTCTACTGTATTCGTTTGTACTGAACTGACCGTTGTCAAGAACGCATTCTTCGGCCGGCACTAGTAGTTTTTTTTTTTTTTACTTTTGCCCTGCGATTTAATTATTTTCTACTATGAATTGTTTTATCGATTATCAAATTTTGCATGCGACTTTTTTTTTTTTTTGTAGTACTTAGTGCTAAGCCTGCTACTCAAAAGCTATTACAAATTGGACTAACAAATCGTAAATACCGGCTGATTTTGAAATAGTTGGAAGTCAATCTGAATTTGTTTCGGTGTTTCTTCTGAGAGACGTCAGGAAAATCGACCTCGTTTTGTTGTAAAATGTTATTATTTCATTTTGATGTGTAAAAATGTTTTTTTTTAAATCAATTTACACAAACAACGGAACATAGCATCACGGCGGTAATTCCCGAAAGTTTAGCCAGATGTGTTCCTAAAAACATTTTTTTATACTCTTCCGCTGCTGGGCAAAGCAAAGCAAAAATATCATTTATCATGATCAAAATGTATGAAACAGATATTTCTTTAGTTATTTCAGACTTGGTAAAAGTTATTCATATTTATATTCACTTCCTTCTAGGATGCTAATAATTTCAAAATCAGTCGATAGAATTCTATACTTGAATACAGCAAAGCTATTAACACTCCAGTAGGCGCGCCTCAACTTGGGACGTTATTGCTCGCGTGGTCTACTATGAAGAGCACTTTTAATTTAAAGATTTTTAAAGGAACGTTTCATGAACAGTTAAAAATATGCTTTCATGCTCAAGAAGGCTTTATTATGAAACTAAATGAGGTACAAGGAATATGTAATGTAGAGGAATACTATGAGTCCTTGAGTGACCTTCAATTTGCGCTCAAATTCTAGGAGTGCGTTCGCGCCTACTGGAGTGTCAACAACCATTCGACAGTCTATTTGGTTACTGATGAAATTTTCGGGTTTTGGATTTGTGAAGTGTCTAGAGGACTCCTCTCGATATCAATGAATGATGTTTTATTTGGCACGGAAGCGAATCGAATGGTTGTGAACAGCAATGCAAAACATAAAAAAAAAAATGGCGACAGTATTTTTTAAACTGGTTTTCGTACATAAGCATGTTAGCGATGAGAGCAGTCTGTGTCCCAGCATGGGAATTATACAGCATGTTGTTTTTTTACCGTCTCCAAATTTTTACAGAATTTTGTTCTACCCATGAATATGAACAGCTTTCACTGTGGATCCAACTCTGAGATCACGAAAAAAAAACCAGCTGTTTCATACATTTTGGTCAAGTAGGTATTGAACTTTTGTATGAAACATGATTTTTTTTCTTGATTTGAGTGTTTGACCCATAGTGAAAGTTGTTCATAGTCACGTTCTACTCATGAATATGAACAACTTTCACTATGGAACCGACTCTGAGATCACGGAAAAAAAATCAGCTGTTTCATACATTTTCGTCAAGTGGGTGTTGAACCTTTGTATTAAACAGCTGATTTTTTTTTTCGTGATTTCAGAGTTGCACCCATAGTGAAAGTTGTTCATAGTCACGAGTAGAACACCCTGAAAAAATTTGGAGCCTGTAAAAATAACATCCAATATATTCCCATTGCTGGGACTCAGACTTCCTCTCGTTTTTTCGTACATAATTTCTAATATCTACCATCATTGTTCCCAGGTCTTCTTCGTTACAAAGTGGACTTCCAGTCGATGCAGCTCGACGATGAAGAAATCGACAACCTGTACGACATCGACGACTATTAATCGCGCGTCCGTCGCATCTGTCGCAACTGTGTGCCGTGTCGCACGGCTGCGTTCGATGTGTGCCTTTACTTATACATAGAAGCTCAAATTAAATTAGCTAGTAAAACTTCACAAAGGTTTTAAAAATATCTCATGATAATAATTATTTTAAAAATATCTCATGATAATAATTATTTTAAAAATCACAATTTCAATAAATCAACACTAGTTTAGATTGTGTCTGTGCAGTTTTCCTAGTTAATCTAATTTGACCTTTTATTATGGTGGTATACTGTCACATTTCAATGCTCAATCCATCTGTAACTATCCCATGGGAACTTTACTACCGGGATATAAAGTATCCTATGCGTTAATCCATTCGCTGTATTTGCGTGATTGAGAAACACATACTTTCACATTTATAGTATTCATTCACTCACGGCTTTTTCGCAAATGGCAGGCAGAAACTATAATGAATAAGTTTTCACTTCAGAAAGTTTGATGACTTTGCAGAACGTCTGCTCCGTCATTTGCGTAAGTCATTTTCTAATCTTCAATGTGTCTTAAGAGCTCAGCTGTCACTAATGAGACTATTACTTTTATCTATAATTACCGAACTTTTTTAACAGACGAAGGGCTGTGTAACTAGACTTAATTAGCCAAGTTTCACATCCTTTTTTCCTTTTTTTTTTGTTCTTTTTCTTTTTTATTTTATTTTTTTATTCAGAATACTGTAAATACTTGACAGTGTACCACCATGTTTACTAGAAGACTGACAGTTTGCAATATAAATATATTATCCGTTATCTGTTGCTGAATGAGTTTTAAAAGAACTGTTAGTCTAGAGGCGTTTTGCCAGTGGTTAAGCCATATTTAGACCCAAAAACATTACTGAAACACTGCTTCGGTTGAGAATTGAAAGCGCTGCCACACAGCACACGGCTCAGGTACGCACGACGGACGTGTACACAGATTTACTTACACACAGATATACGTATGTAAAGAATGATGGGCGTTTGGGCGGGTATGTCCAATAAAAACCCCATAACCATTTCCAACCGAGTTGAAGTGATCGTGAGTTTCGACTTTACAAAATTCTGAGCACGATCGAGCGACTATCAAATTATTTCTGAACCTCAGGTACTTATGTGAGGGTCTGACTGCTGAAGACCAGCTTGCCTGAGATTTTTTTCAGTATTTTTCCCAGCACCTCTGAACACTTTCCAAAGGATTAATAAGTTTTTACTGATCTATGCGAGTTTTTTACTCCCGGTTGCAAAGGGATACATCAAGTTTATATCATAAGCCTGAATTTTCAATTTTTGGGGTCTTTTATTACGTAAGACAATTTTGACCATTTTCTGACCCCCTTTCCCCCTACGTAAGAAAAAATAAAACTTGGATAACTCCCTCCCCCCTTTTAATCTTACGTAAGATCAGTATCTACCAAAATTGCGAAAAAAAAGTATCAAAAAAAGAAATATCTTAGAACTTTTGCTTACTCTTGTGTCTTTTGACTAGACCCCCCCCCCCCCCCCCCCTAAGAAAAAATAAGACTTGTTCGGACCCCCTCCCCCCTCAAATCTTCTTACGTAATAAATGAACAGCCAAACAGGATAATCCATCGACTCGTGGATGCGGGGCTTTCAAACAAATGACCCGGGAAGCTAACATGGCAATCTTCTCCGTGCAAATCCTACGTAGCAGTGGGTGGTCGAATTTATTCATGTCACTGTCGCACAAGAAAGAAAATATGTCTATTTGCGATAAACATGACGCAGACAAAGAACAGAAACACAAAAAAAAAAGTTGGGGGGGGGGAATATACGTAACGTCGATGCAAAACGGCCATCGTTCGGCATAAATAGTAAGATCCGGGCGAGACGAAGCCCTGTGCTGGTTTTCGTGGCGAGTCTGCCTTGACGTGATGACGTCAAACAACGGTTTGACATAACTGTCAAACTACAAGAACAAGATGGAGACGGGAATATGTCTTAGCCAAAGTATGGTCGAAGTAACGTTTATAGATCTGGGTATTTCAAAAGCATTTTCTCATCAAAATATCAGGTGCAAACAATAATAATGATAGAGAATAACGTCCCGCCTCTATTCGCCAAGGTTTGGCAGAGTTGTATTGTTCAGAGACGTTTCGCCATCTGTGTTTCAATCCCATGTAATTTTACTAAAATGTCAAGTCCTTACATGGTATAAAACAAAATCGCCGAAATGTCTATACGCGTATAACTTCCAAATAGGAAAAAAAAAATAGGAAATTAAAAAAAAAAGCATTGCACCCGTGCGAAGCTGGGGCGGGCCGCTAGTTATAGGAAAAAGGCGAATGAAAGGTTCTGTACTTTAAATATACTCATAAAATACGTAACCTCTTCCTTTTTTGAAGTCGGTTACATATAGAACCTCGACACAAAGGTCGCTAAATGAGTTTTTTTTATAAGAAAAGTATTAATTAAATAAAATCCAAGTAGAGAGAAGCTATGTGTATGATTTGTCTAAATTGTTTGCATTCAAATATTTGATACTACTTACTACTTGATAAGAGGGGCCCGTGGCTAAATAATAACAGCCGCACAGGTCGATCGATCAGGTTAAGCTACGCATGCCGCGGTTGGTCTGTGGATGGGTGACCATCTTTACATACCGAGACCCCTCCGTGCCTCGGAAAGCACGTTAAGCCGTTGGTCCCTGCTGTCATTCGTAGATCTTTGACAGTCGTTACGGGTAGTCAGAAGCCCGAAAGTCTGACAACCAGTCTTACCTAGGGGTATCGTACACCTAGGGTTACCTATCGTTACCTAGGGGTATCACCCAGTAACTGGGTTGTGGAGGTCAGACAGGCAGTCGCTCCATGTAAAATACTGGTATTCAGCTGCATCCGGTTAGACTGGAAGTCGACCCCGACATAGTTGGGAAAAGGCTAGGCAGATGATTTTTGCATTCAAATATTTATATCACATTATTACCTGCCTATTACTGTCCCACTGCTGGGAAAAGGCTTCTTATAGAGAGAAGGCACGCGCATAGATCACCACGCTTGCTCAAGAGGGGTTGGCGATTTAGCAAATCATTAAGACTGATTTAACCTCTCAAGGACCGCCATTATTTACGTCAACTATCCGTCAAGCATCGCGTCTGCCGTCGAGAACATTCGTTCAGAAACGATTTTAAGACTTATCTTTACTACAAATACAGTTTTAAATCTGTCGGGGTTTGGTGGCACAAATTTGTGCCAGCGGGGCTCAACGGTAATACTTGTTTACTGGCACGTTTTTGTGCCGCTGGGGTCCTAGAGGTTAAAAAAAAATTGTCACAAGAAAACCACTGGTTTACGCCTAAAGTATTTGCTATAAGACACGGCACACATTCTCGACAACCTAGATCGCATTCGGAACTTCGTTTACGTATATTATGAACTTAGTCGCAAAAGATCGTCGAACAGTCCATTGCAATAATTAGAACATTACAGTATTTTGTTGGCGATCGAGCGACTAATCGCTGAAACGCAATCGCGGTTAATTCCAAATGCGATCAGTTATTTTAAAAACCAACCAAGACATTTGTATTTTTTTTTTCTCATTAAAGAAGATACGCGTTATATTTAATTATATTATAAAAGAGTATGATTTCCTATGTATTTAGCTAATAACACCTACACAGGTTTTTAAAATGATTTAATTGTTATATTGTATGATAATATTAATAAAGTGGCGGTTGGTGGATCACGTCATTTCTTTTCTTACTTTTTTACCTTTATTTCCCATCTTTCAAATACTACTGCAAGTCTAGGCTAAAACTACGGCTTCCTATAAGCTGCAGCTGAATTGCGTAACACACAAGTCACTATCTCAATAATTTTGAAGGATATTGCTAATCTATAGCTTCATATGTTCGAAAAATGCGTCTGCTCAACAACAACGTAAACAACGCAATGAATGTTGTTAAACTGTCAAAATGAAACCCATTGCTACTGATAGTGTGTTACGCAATTACTCCACAGGTCTTGAAACACCGGTACTAAACAAATATTTCCGTAAGTTAGAGTGAGAAAACAGATACAGTAAAACGGGGCGAATAGGTACGTAACATTAAAATGGATTTTAACATTGAAATAATATCGTTTTTTTGCCAAAAAAGTTCTTGGTAATGTGTTTACTATATTATAATTAACGAATAAATGTCCTTGTTGACAACAAACTATATTAAATCAACGATAAAATATGGATAAAATCCATTAAAAAGTTTCATTCCGATTCACCACTCGGTTACTATTAAAAGGACATTTAATAGACATTAGAAAACGTACGAGGTTCCCGTATAAATATGAGATTTGTAGTACACCAATGACTATTCATCTCAGCTGAATATAGTACCGGAATTGACAACTACCTGTGCTTTTGGTACCGGTTCCCAGCCCCGCCTAGAAGAGTGGCAACTGGTACTCTTTTCTGTTTTGCTGTATCAGACGAAAGCAAATCTATAAGGAACAAGCGAGATTTTTGTACGGACGTTATGTAATGGTCAGCGTTTTTCTACAAAATCTTAGCGTCATTTATTATCACTACATAGTATAAAACAAAGTCGCTTGGCTGTCTGTCTGTCCCTATATATGCTTAGATCTTTAAAACTACGCAACGGATTTTGATGCGGTTTGTTTTGATAGATAGAGTGATTCAAGAGGAAGGTTTATATGTATAATACATGCATAATATAGTAGAGAAACACTGATAATTTTAGAGGTTTCTAATGTAATGTCGTAAATAAACACATTTTTTTGCGCTTACATTGTAAACGCTGGCTAAACCCGTCGAGATAGATCAAAATAATGTACTACAGTATTGTACACTTTAAAAAGTTCTACAAAAAAGTCCGCGATGGTATATGTCTATCTCTTAGGGATAACCCACAATAACCATTTTTATCCTATACTTTTTACGAGAAATAATGGCTCTAAAATTATCAGTGTTTCTCCATTGCACCCGTGCGAAGCCGGGGCGGGTCGCTACAGTAAAACGGGGTGAATAGGAACGCAGGGGTGAATCGGAACGAAACTTTAAAATGGATTTTAACATTGAAATAATATAGTTTTTTGCCAAAAGGTCTCTTAATGTGTATACTATATTATAGTTGACGATTAAGTGTAATTGTTGGCTACAAACTATATTACATCAACGTTAAAATCCATTTTAAAGTTTCGTTCCGATTCACCCCTGCTTTCCTATTCACCCCGTTTTACGGTAGTTATTCATAAAAAAATATGGCGGCAAATTATAATCGGAATTGCGTGGCTTGTGGCGCCATCTAGCCGATCTTCATTAAAGCTTAAAAAAGGTGAAGTCTCCTAATTAGTGTTTGACAGTGCAGAGTTTTATTTCGTTAAAATATAGATGGCGCTATTACGTAGTTTCTAGAAATTATGATAGATGTCGTTACGAATTCTTTTACTAATAATATGTGTGTGCCAGTAAAAGGGGTAAACTATTTCTATTAACCGGGCATAAGTCCAAACTCCGTTACTGACAATAAGTCATTTCTGATGGAAAATCCCAAAAACATTGCCCCGTCATGTGAATCAAACTCAGGAAGCAGTCAAATCAAATGTTTCGTTGATCAATGAGATGTAAGATGACGACGACGCATTTTTATCATTCTCTTGCTCCTAATTATCCCAATTTATTTGGGGTCGGCGCAACACGCGCAACATCTTTTCTCCCATACATACGCTACAGGGTCAAATTAAACTAGTTAGCGAAACTCAGCGATATGATAAAACAAAAAAATAATTAATTTGATGGTTTTTTTTTTATGGTGTCATCGACCGCACTTAATGTAGTCACTTGAAAATATACATTTTTTTTTATAATCTTCACAGACGTTTGTGTAAGAATATTTAAAAAATTCTCCGTTTTTTTTCAATTTTAATGTATTTATTTTGGAAAATTCATTGTGTTTCAAAAATTCGCAAAGAATGTGCGTAATATGGAAGGAGTGATTAGACTAAGTGGAGAGATTTCTTGAGGATGCGTGAGCGTGCGTCCATCACCGCGCGTTCGATGTCCACCGCGCACAGGATGGATGGAAACCAGCACATGAAGTGATTTCTTGCTCCGTTGGTGTAATTGCTGAATGGCGTTCCAGTGTGAGGATAAATAAATAAATAAATAAATTACAACACTATAAAACAGAAGTTCTCAAGTTCTCAATTCAAACTTCAAGTAACAAAACTTCCAGCAGTCATTGACACTAAAAAACATCAAATCATTTTTATTTTTTGTTCTATTGTGTTTAGATATCGACACCATCACGTCTGCAGAGTTACGCTAACAAATTTTATTTGATCCTGTATTAGTAGTCATATCGATATCGATAATCACCCCCTTTTTAGCGATATCGTTATTCCCACAGTCCATCCACCGCTTCTTTGGTCTTCCTCTACTCTTATTGCCACCCAACCATACTGACAGACCTGTTAGTCTAGTTGCAGTGGCCCTGACTGCTATGCGCAAGGTCGTGGGTTCGATTCCCACCCAGGACAAATGTTTGTGTGATGAGCACGATCATTTGTTCTGTGTCTGGGTGTAATTTATCTATAGTATGTATGTATTTAGAAATATATACAGGGTGAAATTGAAAACATGCGACAAATCGAAATGGGAGATTGTACTCATCATTATGAACAACTTTTACCATGGGACCAAACCTGAAATTGCGAAAAAAAAAATCAGCTGTTCCCTACATTTTGACGAGTTATGCGAACATAAATGTACGGAACAGCTGATATTTTTTCGCGATTTCAGGTTTTATCTCATAGTAAAAGTTGTTCACAATGATGAGTACAATCTGCCATTTCGATTTGTCGCATGTTTTCAATTTCACCCTGTATATGTATGTTTATCAGTTGTCTAGTACCTACTCATAGCACAAGCTCTACTTATTAGGTTGTCTCGTAAGTTCTTGCCATATTTTATTTTTCTCGTATTTAAACTAGGTAAATGAATATAGAAAGTTCTAGATCTTTCTAGTAAGGATGAGTATATTTTATGGTGAGGGTATAAATAGGCGCGGACGCAACGCAATAATTGGTCTTTAGTGAAAATGGATATTATTATTATAACCTGTCAACTGCGAGCTATTATGCTATATGAGCATCGACTTAAAGTCTCTTCAACAGAAACGGCTAAAAAGATTAACACTGCATTTGGACCGGGTACTACTAGCGATCGGACTGTTCGTTTCTGGTACAAGCGTTTTGACACCGGTGATATAAGCTGCGAAGATCAACCTCGCCCAGGCCGACCCATCAGCTTTGATGAAGATGCTTTGCGTCACGAACTTGAGCTACATCCAGACTATATAGTACGCGCGATTTAGAGAAGGCGCTTGGAGTATCCCACGCGACTATAGATCGTTCTCTCAAATCGATGGGATATCGCAAAGTGATGTCACGTTGGGCACCTCATGCGTTAACGGACCATGACCGGGCCGTTCGTGTGGCCATTTGTCAAAGTTTGTTACTTCGTCCGCACAGACGAGACTTTCTCAAGGACATTATTACATGTGACTGACGAGAGCTGGATACATTATGAAACTAACACGCGTCATGCCTATTGGATTCCTCGCGGGGAAAACCCACCAGCCCAGCCTAAACTTAATGAACACGGTCGTAAGATTATGTTGTCTGTTTTCTGGGATGTGCAAGGAATGATTTTCTGGGAACTCCTCAAACCTCATCAGACCATTAACGCCAATCTGTATACGCAGCAGCTTCGCAAACTAGCAGAGATGTTAAAAATTAAGCGGCCAAAACGACTTGGAGTCCAACTTTTCCATGACAACGCACGACCTCATTGCGCCAAGTTACCACATAAACAGCTGGAGGAGCTAGGATGGCTGACTATTCCACATCCACCGTATAGCCCGGATCTTGCGCCTTCAGACTTTCATTTATTTCGAGCTCTTAAATTTCATTTGCTAGGAAAAAAAAAAATTCAAAAATTCTGAAAGTATTAAAATTGAACTTGAAAATTTTTTCGAGTCCCAGCCTGCCTCATTTTGGGAAAAGGGTATTCAAATTTTGCCCAGTAGATGGCTGACTGTTGTTGATAACGAGGGAGACTATATAATTGATTAAATGCATTTTTTATTAATAAAAAGCTATTAATAATAATTTGTCTTTTAACTGGCAATAATTTATGAGACAACCTAATAGTTTGGGACTAGATGGCGTCGTGTGAAAGTTGTGGAATATTATTATTATTATTATACTCAAAACCTTCCTCACGACATCTTAGCAATGACAGAGTTACAAAGACAGATAAAAAAAAAAAAAAACTTGCGGGTCCAGTGACTCGCGGGCCGCACGTGTAAGTCTAAACCCGTCCAAGTAGGCCTAACTATATTGCTAAAGTAAAATGGACCGTTTTTTAAGCCTGATTAAGTCCAATATGGGTATTGTAGCCGTAAAAAAAACTCTAGTACTTTTTTTTGTCAAATCATCACAGTTTGTATCTATTGGAGGATCAAATTGCTTCATCATGCTTTAGAATTCTTGGCTCTTCAGTTTGCTTGCAAAACTCTCCTAATATAATAATAATAATTTATTTCAATCAGACACAGTGATCCATATTGATTTTATGTTAGTATATTTAAAAATTATGTTAGTAACCAAAGAATAAAATACATGAGACAGTAATATACAGCGTGTAACGGAAGGGGGGTATCAACCCTGAAGGAGGTGAATGTGCTCATGAAACTCAACAACTTTCCCCAAAGAACATAGGTCGAAATATGAAAAAAAAATTTGGCCCTCCCTTACTGACTACCAGCTGATTGATTTACTATGGGAGGGCAAAATATTTTTTTCATATTTCGACCTATGTTCTTTGGGGAAAGTTGTTGAGTTTCATGAGCACATTCACCTCCTTCAGGGTTGATATCCCCCTTCCGTTACACGCTGGATTTATATTGTAACTAAATTGAATACCTAATTAAAATACATAAACTAAATTGTAAAATAAATTCATAACTTAAACATTAAAACTTAAACATACTACACAAAAATCAATATACATTAAAATCAACTAAAAACAACAAATTCATTAATAAAGGAAATAATAAATGGGTCATCATCATCTGCCTTTTCCCAACTATGTTGGGGTCGGCTTCCAGTCTAACCGGATGCAGCTGAATACCAGTACTACAAAAAAAATAAAAAATTAAAAGGAAACAATAATCACTTTACAATTGGCGACGAACTGTCATGCAGGTGCATCCACATCTCCAACATCACCGAGTCCCATCGCTCGGACAATACGCCAAAATAGCCCGCGTCGTCGTAACGAACGAAGAGCAGCGGTCGATTCTGTTAGAATCTCACTGAGAGAAGTTAACTGAAGTGAGCTGTCATTCCGTATTCCGTATTGTCTGCAAATAAAACTGCTAACATGTTGTTATTAGTGATCGAAGGCTAACATACTATTTTACTTTTATTTATCTAAGTTTTAATTTAGTTTTTACGTTAAACTCAGTGTTAATTTATTACATTAAGTATTCATGCATTTTCTAGCCTGAAGCACAGGTTCAACCTAGTTCAGGCAAATTAGAAACTGTGCGCTATCGTAATTGTTAAGGTATTAAATTGTAAATTTTATACCCTTTATATAAATAAACGATTTTATTATTTTATTATTTATTATTATTCCATGTCATGCTAGAGATTGACACTAATGACAGCTCACTTTAAGCTCACTTCACCCGAGTTATCACGGTGAGATTTTGCAGAATAGCACTACAGTGGTGGCCCAGTAGGTAACCGCTCCGACCAACGACCATACAGCCCAGCACGGTAATTGCGTAACACACTATCAGTAGCAATGAGTTTCATTTTGACAGTTCAACAACATTCATTGCGTTGTTGAGCAGACACATTTTTCGAAAATATGGAGCAATGGATTAGCAATATGCTTCAAAATGATTCAAATTTAGAGTAATAGTGTGTTACGCAATTATTGTGCAGGGCTGTATGGTAGTTGGCCCCGACTTACAAGTTGTTGGTCGTGGGTTCGAATCCATGCAGGCGCTTTAATTTGTGTAAATAATTTCATCTCCACTGCTCTCTGTGTGAAGATAATACATATGGTTAGAAAGTGGGTGACTACCGCCTAACCCTGCCTAGCCTTTTCTCAACTACATAATTTGTTGGGGTCGGCTTCCAGCCTACCCGGATGCAGCTGAATATCAGTATTTTACATGGAGCGACTGCCTATCTGACCTCCACTACCCAGTTACTGGGTAATATGATACCCCTTGGTAAGACTGGTTGTCAGAATTTCGGGATACTGACGACCCGTAACGACTGTCAAAGATCCACGAATGACAGCCTGGACCAACGGTTTAACGTGCTTTCCGAGGCACGGAGGGGTCTTCGTCTTGATATGTGAAGATGGTCACCCATCCACGGACCAACTGCGGCAAGCGTAGCTTATCCTGATCGATCGCCCCTCATTGCGACGACTAATGCTACTATCCTACTAATATTCAAAATATGAAAGTTTGTGAAGATGTTTGGAAGTTTGTTACTCAATCACGCAAAAACTACAGAACGGATTTGGATAAAATTTGGCATACAGATAGTTTATAACCAGGATTAAGACATAGAATACTTTTTATCCCGATATTCCTACGGGATCGAGACTTATGTGGGTGAAACTGCGGGGCGCTGCTAGTAATGAAGTATGGAAGAAAAATACATGTTGTGCCGACCACAAATAAATTGGGATAAAGGCTGGAGACTGGTGATAATAATGATGCTCTCAAAACGGTGAAGGAAAACATCGTGAGGAAACCGCCATGTCCTAGAACCAAAAGGACATTGTTCAGAATCGCCCTGTGCAACACAAGTATCGGACATATACGATAATTAATTGTCTATTTTATTATATTAGTTGCAAATACTTTTGTAACACGGACTAGCTGCATGCCAAAATGAACATCATAAAGTGTTTTACGCGACTAATAACATTAATCGCCGCCATCTTTGCAAACGTCATGTCGTGCCGAAAAAGATTAGAGAACTAATTCCTAATTATCAAGGTAGGTACTAAACTAGCTAAATGTACTATGGTATTGCTTTTCAGTTTCTTAAAAATCACTCGGAGCTATGAAAAACTTTACCTTATGGTTCGATTATAACCTCAAAATCTGATACTTTTTTTTTTTAAATATCTATTCTGCAGCTAGTCCGCTATAAAAATAAGATCTTATATCTAATGATCGACAATACAACACATAATTTACCGACGCTCTTGGTTCCAGGGCAAACAATGTAAGGGCGCAGAGCAATGTCCTTTTGAAAGACGTGACATCTACCAACCCACACTGGGCCCGCGTGGTGGAGACGTTACAGTACAGCCCACGCCATCTCACATAGAGGGCGCCTGTGCCTCTGCGGTGGCAACATTATAGGATGATTATCTATGCTGTGTTTGTGAACAAGGAAATTGGCGCCATTATTAATGCATAGGAATATTTCGAAACTATCAAATAAATACTTCAAATCAAAAAGTGATTTTTTCGAACTCACGTTCGGCCGCTGAGAGAATGCGTTATTGACACCTGTCAGTTTCATAAGAACAAATAGGTACGTGTTTTGCGAATTTGTTCTTTATTAGCTACTAGAATTGTCGCACTGACACTGACAGGTGTCAGGAACGCATTCTCACGACGGCCGGACTTTAAGTCCGGATTTGTGCCCGGATGCCATGGGACTCAAACTTAAAGGGCAAAATACGGATGTATCTTAGCAGGCCCAGATGTAGATGACGGAATGAGCTGGACTCATTCAACAAGAACTGCCGGTCGATTCTGGAAAAATCTCACCGTGATAACTAAGGTGAAATGAGCTTAGAGTGAGCTGTGAGTCATGCTGATGCTAGGGATTGACGCTATTGACGACTCACTCCACGCTCACTTCACCCAAGTTTTCACGGTGAGATGGTTACAGAATCGCAAAGCTGGTCTTTAGCAGCTTTGAACAGAGAGAAGTGGAAAGAGAGTAGGGAGTCCTTTAGCCCGCAGTTGGACATCACAGGATTTTAATTATTATTATTATTATAGGTACCTTCAGAGGGGCCCGTGGCTAAATAATAACAGCCGCACAGGTCGATCGATCAGGTTAAGCTACGCTTGCCGCGGTTGGCCTGTGGATGGGTGACCATCTTTACATACCGAGACCCCTCCGTGCCTCGGAAAGCACGTTAAGCCGTTGGTCCCGGCTGTCATTCGTAGATCTTTGACAGTCGTTACGGGTAGTCAAGAAGCCCGAAAGTCTGACAACCAGTCTTACCTAGGGGTATCGTATTACCCAGTAACTGGGTTATGGAGGTCAGATAGGCAGTCGCTCCATGTAAAATACTGGTATTGAGCTGCATCCGGTTAGACTGGAAGCCGACCCCAACATAGTTGGGAAAAGGCTAGGCAGATGATGATGATTATAGGTACCTTCAGGGATTCCAGTCGTGGTATAAATTAAAATAATAGTACACATCCTCTAAAAGGTAAAACCTTAAAAAACTTACTATGGGCTTCAAACCAAAAAGTTCCACTGGCCTCTAAGTGACGGAAAAATACTCAAAAGATGGCGCAAAAACTACAGTGACGTAACACCGAGAACCTGGTTCGTTTCGAAAGTTAACTTTACGTTTATTTTTAACTAACTGGCAAATAGAACTCGATGCATTTTGATGTCTGCAGACGCAACTCAAAAGAAAGTGTTACCTACTTTGGAGTTTTTGCCATTGATTGACTTACGAAAAACAACAGCCGGCCGATTCTGGAAAATCTCACCGTGAAATCATAAGTGAAGTGAGCACTTGATAGTGTTAATCCCTAGCGAATGACAGCTCACTCCACGATCACTTCACCCAAGCTTTCACTGTGAGATGGTTACAGAATCGCACGGCAGTATTGGGATTGTAATTATTAAAATCATTTTAATAAGTAGTATCACACCTGAGGGGTAAAATGATTTTTTTTATAGTAGGGACCCAAATTTCGCCAGATCAGTTAGATACTTTGAAAATGCATAGAAATGTAAAAAACAGGGTAGATAATAGATATGTTTTAAGCACCACGTATGGGAATGAATGAATTAGTGAAATGCACCGACCCCAGCGTGGTTTGACCAGACTCGATTAGTCGAATGAACCCCAAGATTCGCACTAGTCTCGAGCTAACAAACCCAGGCTTCGAGCTACATACTATTTCTGAGTAATCATAATGAGAAAACCCGAACCGATGATCTAACGCAGGACCGCTTAGCTTACCGTCGAACTATATGCACTTTGTTTCTAAAAGTCATAACTCATAATGCAGATGCAGTGGTACCTACATGCTAATTCCATGTGCTCATCTTGACGTAAGCCCTATTCTTTTTTCAAACTTCTCAAGATTGAAGAACGGCGTCCATTTTGAATTCGATATTGTTCATTTTGGAAATCGAACAAAAACTGATGACCATGGATAGCAAAATAAAAACTAAAAACTTACTTTCAAAAAAACGTAATATTGCGACAACCGAGTTAACTTTTTTTTTAATGACCTTTTTAAGTTTTTGGCTGAATGATTTCCATGACTTGGTTTGAAAAAAAAGTCAACCAAATTGACGTTTCGTTTCGCGGCAGTCTTGCAATGATTTGAGTTCAAAACTGTTTATTAATATATAACCAATATAACCTATACTAGAAAACTGGCCGTGTGCGTTTCGGACCACGCACAATGAAGGGTTCCGTAGTTGTAATGTGAATTTATCCCAAGAACAAACTTTACTCGTAAACTTTTAACTTCGTTCTATATGCTACTACCGTGAATTTTTGACATATCCTAAAACAACCATTTAGCTGGTCGAGGGGGGGAGGGGGGCACTTGATTAACAAAAATTAATAATAATAATCACATGCAGGAAATGCAATAGTTCTCCAGAAACGATTCAGCATATCACAGGCGCGTGCAAGTCAATAGTCCAAACAGACACGATCAAGTAGCCAACATCATACACTAAAAATTAGAACACCAGCAGTGCTATTCTGTAAAATTCTCACCGTGAGAACTTAGGTGAAGTGAGCGGGAAGTGAGCTCTGTCATTCCGTAATGGTAGGTATCACGGTATCACGCTCACTTCACCAAAGCTTTCACGTTGAGATGGTTACAGAATCGCACGGCAGGAGTAATACCAAAACAGTCTCTTAATTCCCTTAACTTACCTCCAAATACCTACCAACTGCTGCAGAAGACAGCAATACCTACTAAACACATGCAGACTCCTGAGAAAAGTTTCTCCAATGTGAATTAGAAAACCCATATCAAAACACAAATATGCTGCCATCTTCTGTGCAATCTTCTGCACTTATCCGCACTTATCACTTGGCTTAGGCCCGTGTTATCAGCTCTCTCCGGCTAGCCGAGAATATAAAAAATAATAATAAATAAAATTAACACTTTAAAGCTTAATATTTCACAAAAGGATCCCTGAATCGAGAAATTGTTTTCACAAACCAGCAATATTTTTGAAAGACCTATTCATCGATTCCCCACAACATGTGGTAGACGAGAAAAAAAATCATACCCGCTTTACCTGTAGAGGGGGTAGGTACCATAAAAAAAAACATTTTCATGATTTTATTTTACTACTTTTTCGGCGTGATTAATATGTATATCCATGCCAAATTATAGCTTTCTAGTACTAAGAGTCTCTGAGCTAAGCTGCGGACGGACGGACGGACGCGGACGGAGGGACAGATGAACATGGCGAAACTGGATACCTTGTTGACTACGGAACCCTAAAAAGGGACTATTTTAGTGTGAAACCGACACAAGTCGGCCTCATCTAGGTATAACCACGACTACGAAAAAAGATGTTAGGAATCGTTTTTCTAAAAACGCTACGTAAAAGTTTTTAGGTAGCTACGTAAGTAATCTTATACAACGTGTAACGTTAAATGCGCAAAACCTCAGACACCCCAACTGATTTTTAATTCAATTGACCTATTTCAGAGAGAAAATAAATCATTAAAAAAATCGTAAGGGTTTTATGTGCTGTTTTAGTTTTACTGGTTATTCTGATCGTTTCTTGCGTCTGCGACGACGCTTTACCGAGGGAGGAGTCGTCACCGGGCCGCTGCGCCGCGCTGACATTGGCTTGCTTGACCTATTAATAAATAGACACGGCAACGTTTTTAATGAAGATTTTTTGTAAAATGTGACCTATATCAAAAAGTGGTTCAATTAATTCTGCTCGTTATTCTGATCAAACTCATTTAACGTTACACGTTGTATAAAATGTCCATAGACTACGCACTGTGATATCTTCTTTTTAGCATCACGCTTGGCTTGGATTTTTGGAACAAAACTGAGTCAAAATCATAAAAGATCAATGTAGGCACGAGATTCTTAATAAAGTTAGTACACATAAAAAAAAATCGTAAAGAAGTTTCACTCCAATTCAAATTTATTTTTAATAGACCACGGCGAAGCAAAAAGGAGGGTTATGATTTTGACCGGTATGTATGTTCATCTGTTCACTCATAGCTTCTAAACTGTTTGTCATCATTTCGGAAATGAGGTATCGTTGGAAGCGTCTTGATCGTCCGCTGGTTATAGGCTATGTGACGTAACATTAAATTGAATGTGGCGCCCTCTAGCGGACAAAAAGTCATGACATAAAAAAGTTCTATCAAGCCCTCTTGGGTATCAAATGAAAGGGCTTAGTTACCACATTTCAAAAATATACACAGGGTGGAATTTTCGAAGCGTACCTGGAGGGAAAGTACTCTAAATACTGAAGACAGAAAATTTTACTCAAAGGAAACATTCCTTTAACGTAAAAGCTCCTATTAACGACCCCCTAAAATGTGTACTCTATTAACGATCTAATTTTTAAATCACTCATATTAGACATAATATAGGGTTCCAGAAAAGTCATACCTTAAAAATTAGTTACGTATTTTTGTTGGACAACAAAAACAGTAAAGTTTGTGTGTTTAAATAGCCAGTGAAAGAAATAATTTGAAAGTGAGTGGGACGCGCCCGAAGCGGACGCACGTTTCATAGTGTTGCGTCTCCAGCCACGTAAGTACACCTAAGTATTACTTAAGGAAAATGACACACTAAAAATGTATTTGTCTTCTTGTTTTCACATTACAACGGTAACGTATATATTCGTTTTCTAAACTAACTATTAATAAAATACTTTTTATTGGTTTTTGTGTCATAAAATCATGTTTTAATTTAAGGCGGTAATAGAATCCAAATTTCAGAACTTGATTCTAATAACGACCCATGGCGCTGTTAAATTTTGAGAACATTTAGTATTTTAAAATAATATCTATTATAAACTACCTCATTTGATTTTATTTTTTTAATGTTCAATTCTTAAAATTATTTTACTTCGTTAGATCTATTAACGACAAAGCTATTTCATAAAGTTTTTGTGTAAAACTCGATTCAACGTTAGACAATATCCCTAATATTATAATGATATTATATGGTAAATAACCTTTATTATCTGAACTAAAGACTAACTGACATTAAAAGAAATAATATAGCAATGAGATCGAATTTAACAGTATTCCATAAAGCGGATATTTTATCTGTTTATTATTAATTTTATTGGTCGCTAATGGAATATTGTAACCTTCATACTTGATTCTATTACCGACTCACAGCTGTGACGCAATTTTTGGTAATATTACAGTACACAAAAACAAAATGTATATTTTTGAACAAATTGGCTTATTTCTTGCATACGTTTTGAGAGATTTTATCACAGGACATATTATTAATGTAAAATAATATTTGCTATCCAGTTTTATTCATGGCTTCATGGCATTGGCTATATTTCATATGTTTTCAAATCAAATAAAAATGGCGGGACGGAATGGGGGCCATGTAACTTTTTAAAACTTCGTTCGAAGAATTAAATTCTATATCTCTTTAAAGATTGTGTTCTTTTATAGAATCATGGAGCTGCAGAAGTGCAAGCAGTACGCCTCTGCTCAACTAGAAGCTGCGCTTCTAGCTATAAATGAAGGGGCCAGCATATACGAAGCTTCAAAAACCTATGGTATATCGAGGACAACTCTGAGTGACAAGAGAAATAATAAATATATAAATGAACATTGTGGAAAACAAACTGTTTTAACGAAGGAGGAAGAAAAAAGACTGGTAGACTGGATTTTCTATCTCGGGAAGTCAGGTTTTCCTGTAACTAAGGACCAATTGTTGGAAACAGTAGCAAAATTGGTGGAAAACTTAAATCGCTCTAATCCTTTTAAAGATAATAAATGATTTAAAGAAATAATTATGTTCATATTGTAATAATGTTGACCTCATAACTATTGTTATACAATAAATACCTTTTTTATTTTATTTAATAGTATAGAAGAAGTGACAACTTCGTAGCGGTCGGTAAAAGAAGTAGAAAAATCGGTAATAGAATCTTGCCGCATTCTATGGGTCGGTAATAGAATCAACTACTCTTTTGGATTAAATAATTATTTAGTAACTATTGTGTTATTGAATATTGAATTTAAGTACTGAATTGCAAAGAATACTTCGTTGAGATTAATTATAAATTATAACATCTTTCCTAACATAACAGCTTATATCTATTTTTTTAAAGTGAATCCTCAGACAGCTAAAACTGGCGGTAATAGGAGCATTTACGTTATTTTTAAAAAGAAACAAAAGTGCTTTTAAAGATTTTTTGAAAATATTCTTGCTACACCCGGGAATCGAACCGACTATAATCCGAAAAAATAGCATCCTGCCGGTCGATTCTGTAAAAATCTCACCGTGAAATCATAAGTGAAGTGAGCAGTTAATAGTGTTAGTCCCTAGTGAATGACAGCTCACTCCACGCTCACTTCACACAAGCTTTCACGGTGAGATGGTTACAAAATCGCACGGCTGTACTTTTATGGGACCAATCGATAGGGTCAATCATAAGTTTACCTATTACTGACTAAAACTCTCATTTAATTCATGAGAATGCCTTTGGGCTTACGTTGTGTGTACTATCGCAACAATAAACAAGATAAGCCCGAAGGTATTCTCATTAATTAAATGGGAGTTTTAGCTAGTAATGTTATCGCCTTCACCGCGTGGAGGTACTCGGTACTCCCAGCTAATGTCATTATTATTACGACACACGTTTTGTTTTTTTTTATCGCTATGGCAACGGCCAGTAGGCTAATGCCTAGAGTTTCAACATGGCTTTAACCAGCATTTGATGAGGCTAAAGTTGGTAGGATCGAGCTATGCTTGGAGTCTCTCTGAGGGATAGAATCCGGAATGAGGTGATCCAGCAGAGAACCAAACTTGTCGACATAGCTCACAGAATAAGCAAGTAGCATACCTGCCGGTCGATTCTGGAAAATCTCACCGTGAAATCATAAATGAAGTGAGTATTAATCCCTAGCGAATGATAGCTCACTCCACGCTCACTTCACCCAAGCTTTCACGGTGAGATGGTTACATAATCGCACGGCTGTTTACAGCCACTCGATACGCTTCCGTACCGTATCGAACATCAATCAGTATTATCGTAGGAATCCTCTAAACTCTTTTAAAAAGTCCAAAACCAGAAAGTTTTGTCAAATCAAATTGACAACCACTCTTCTTCCGACAGCTGCACCCTGATTGCGTACCACACTATTACTCTCAATTTGAATAATTTCGAAGCATATTGCTAATCCATTGCTCTAATGTTCGATAAATGTGTCTGCTCAACGACGTAAATAACGCAATGAATGTTGCTGAACTGTCAAAATGAAACCCATTGCTACTGATAGTGTGTTACGCAATTACCCTGCAGGTTATCGAAATTTGTCATTTCCGATACGATAGTCTGTCGGATGCTTGTGAATAGCTATGCTGAAGTGGCAACGAGCCGGCCATGTCAGTCGTAGAACTGATGACTGTTGGCGTAGACGTGTTCTTGAGTGAAGACCGCGAATCGGCAAACGTGACGTAGGACACCCTCAGGAATAGAATAGAATATCTTTATTGTGTACACCATATAGATTACAGACATAAATATAGAAATTTTACAAAGGGTAACACAATGGGCGGTCTTATCGCTAACAGCGATTTTTTAAAGACAACCTTTGGATGGATTGAAAAGGGAAGGAGAGACAAATACTGTAGGTAGTCTGTGGTGTACTATTTACACGATAAAATAAATACATACATAAAGTATCATACCAATCTAAATAAATATATACATGTAACAATAGACATGAAACAGGAGTAAAGAAAATATAATGGTGCTGTATGGAATTTTTTTTTTTTTTTTTTTTTTTTTTGATTCCGAAATAAATGAATAATAATAATAATAAGGAGAGAGGAAGTGATTTTTTTATCATAATTTTAAAAGTGGACAAAGATTGAGCACGCTTTACCGATACGGGCAAGTCATTCCATAAGCGTACTGCTTGAACAGTAGAAGATCAGGCTAGGTGAAGCGACGATCTCCGCAGGGTGGCTGGTAACAGCTGGATGAGAGTCGAGCTGAATGGTGTGCAATTGGAGAGGCTTAAGTCCAGCAGTGAACTGCTGTGGGCTGATCATGTAGGTTGGCAGGTATTTCCCCTCGATACGGCACACATTTTGAGGGGGTTACTGTCTCCAGAGTCCTAACTACCGATACCCTGTTCTCCAAACAGCACCATAATTGCGTAACACACAATCAATTATGATCTGAATCAATTTGAAGGATATTGCTAATCCATTGCTTCATATATGTTTTCCCACTGTCTCTTAAGATACAGGTATATCCTAGTTTAAGAGACAGGGTAACGTAAATTGTCAAGAGATGTACTTCATTTACTTAATTCAACATGTTCTAACATACAATGTAGTCACATAACCTTGTATATTTTACTTGAAACTAGTTTAAGTTTGTTTTGTCATCATCTGTACCATTTGCTCAATAAACAATTTATTATTATTATTATTAAAAAATCTGCTCAACAACGTAAATAACGCAATGAATGTTATTGAACTGTCAAAATGAAAGCTATTCCTACTGTTAGTGTGTTACGCTATCAGAGTAGAAAGTAGAGTAATCAGTTAGATCCTTCTTATTAAATTAAATCAAGTCATCATATAATTACGTATGTATGCTGTGGGGTTGGGCGGGGGACCTCGCCACCGCAGCCTTCGGCCGCCGAACCCTCGACGCGATTGGGCCGGTCCTGCGGGACTGGCTCGAGCGGCCGCATGGGTTCCTCTCCTTCCGTCTGGTGCAGGTGCTGTCCGGACACGGTTGTTTCGGATCGTACCTGTACCGGATCGGACGAGAGGAGACGCCGTGGTGTCACGACTGTGGCGCGGTGGAGGACACGGCGCAGCACACTCTCGAGGTGTGCCCGTCGTGGTCCGGGCCGCGCCGCAGTCTCACCGCAGCGATCGGAACGGACCTCTCGCTCCCCGGCCTGGTCAACGCCATGCTGGGGGATGAGGGGTCCTGGGCGGCAGTTGCCTCCTTCTGCGAACACGTCATGTCCCAGAAGGAGGCGGCGGAGCGCGTGCGGGAGGAAGACCCTCTCGCGGCGCCGCTCCGAAGGCGGAGGAGGGGTCGAAGAAGACGTCAGTATGACAGTCATCTCCGACTCCTCCCAGGTGGAAGCCAGCAGGCGACGGGTGCGGGGGTTTCACACTCGCCTGCATTGCACAGGCTTACACCAGTGGCGGACGGGAATGGCCAGGTTTTCCCGGCCCATCCCGTAGCCCCCCACCCGGGGGGACATGCAGGGCCCGCCAGCTAGGCGGGCATGCGCCGGGGGGATTGTGGACGCAAAGGCTGAGCCAGATTCCCATGACCCCCCCATCAAGGCGATGAGGGAACACCGCTGAGTTTTAGTGGGTATACTGCCACTCTTGGCAGGGAGTCCCACATACTCCGTTCCGTCCCCCGACGAGCGGAGATGCGTAATGTCATTTCTCAGGGAAAAAAAAAAAAAAGGCTCTATGAAAAATACTGATACATCATCTGCCCAGCCTTTTTCCAACTATGCTGGGGTCGGCTTCCAGTCTAACCGGATGCAGCTGAATATCAGTATTTTACATGGAGCGACTGCCTATCTGGCCTGCACAACCCAGTTACTGCGTAATACGATACCCCTAGGGAAGACAGGCTCTCAGACTTTCAAGCTTCTGACGACCCGTAACGACTGCTAAAGATCCACGAATGACAGACGGGACTAACAGCTTAATGTGCTTGCCGAGGTACGGAGAAGTCTTGGTACCACGTCCAGGAACATATTATATGTACCTCGACATGGTACCAAGACACCTCAAAATACGTGTACATTATAGCTCTTGTATTATGTAGCTCGACTCTTGCATTATGCTTTATGCATTAGTAGCTTGACTCTTGTATTATGTACAGACGCCAGCACATCAAGCTACTACAATCTGTCAGATTTCATTAATAGATTTTCAACTTTATCGCTAAAGCATAAGGTTCAAAGTTGATTGGGAAAATCTGACAGTTTCGGGTAGCTTGATGTGCTGGCGTCTGTACAAGTGCTACTGCTAAACGTGAGGTCCTGCCGGTCGATTCTGTTAGAATCTCACTGTGAGAAGTTAGGTGAAGTGAGCTATCATTTCATCTGATGCTAGAGATTGACACTAACGACTGCTCACTTTAAGGTCACTTCACCCGAGTTATCACGGTGAGATTTTTATAGAATAGCACTACTGGGTTCGATTCCCAGGTTGAGCAAAGTATTATTGGGATTTTCCATTAGGACTTTCATAGTAACAGCCTAACAGCCCGGAGTTTGGATGTTGGCGGTGTGATACGCCTTTGCCTCGGTGCGCACGTGTCGCCGTTGGTCCTGCGCCTGATCTCTCCCCGGTCGTGTCGAGTTGCCGTCCCATCGGACTATGAGAGTGAGGGAAGAGGGAGTGCACCTGTGTCTGCGCACATACTTTTGCACTATAATATGTTCTGCGCCGAAGGTTGGTATTGTTTAATATTGGACGCCAAAGCTGAAATACTGTAAAAAAGAAAGACTAAACATTATATACAGACGCCAGCACATCAAGCTACGACAATCTGTCACATTTCTTTAATAGATTTTCAACTTTATCGCTAAAGTATAAGGTTCAAAGTTGATTGGGAAAATTTGACAGTTTCAGGTAGCTTGATGTGCTGGCGTCTGCACCTCAGTGATATTCAATAAAAAGATTTATTGAAACTCTATTTACTCTATAGACTGCAAACGAAAAATAAAAGAAAGCGATAAAAATAAAATGATTCCGAAGCCCTCGATCAAACCTCACCTTCTGCACATAACTTGCAGCCTAACAGACGAAATAACAAAAAAGAAACAGGTTTTTTATCAATAAGTGTTTTTATTCACGTTTTTTGGTGGCCGGTAGGTATTTTGTACAGTTCTGTGAGGTAAGCGAGCCAAAATTAGAAAGCACGCATTTCGTTGTGCTATTTTTAGCCGAGCCGCCATTAATAAGAAATTTTTAAATAAACTTAGCGGACGAACAGGTTTTTTTTTTAATATTTTTGGAGTTGGTTTTGTAATATGGCTTCTTGCTTATGTTAAATTATTATATTTACACGTGTGCTGTTATTTTTTCATAATGGCTCGTGGCTAATTAATTACATCCACATAAGGTGATTGGTGGCTAAGCTACGCTTGCCGAGGTGGGTTTGTGGATGGGTGAGCATAAATTACATTTCGAGACACCTCCGTGTCTCTGAAAGCACGTTAAGCCGTTGGTCCCGGCTGTCATTCGTAGATCTTTGACAGTCGTTACGGGTAGTCAGAAGCCCGATCTGACAACCAGTCTTACTAAGGGGTATCGGAGGTCAGATAGGCAGCCGCTCTATGTAAAATACTAGTATTCAGCTGCATCCGGATTGACTGGAATCCGACCTCAACATAGTTGGGAAAAGACTAGGCAGATGATGATGAATCTTTATGCTCTGTGGAATACACGACGAGAAGATCCGACGAAGATTCCCAAACGCTATCCAGCCCAGCTGAATTCTTCCTCCTCCTTCTCAAAGATGTTCTTACCAAACTGCAGAGTTTGCCCGAGGTAAACGTATTCTTGAACAACCTTGAGAGCACCGCCGATGTGGCAGCAATCTGTCCCAGGGCTTCGACCTTCCCAGTTCCCATTTTGTCTACAGAGAATACAATGTTCTAAGTATTTTCCTACATAAAAGATAAAGAAAAAATGTTTTTTTTTTTTTACAGTAACTATAACAATGTTTTTTATCTGTGACACGCTCGCCATAAGTCAATGACACATGATTTTTTTTTTGTTCATGTTTTTAGAATTCCGGCGATAGCAAATTCGCTCGAGAATTTGCCATGCCGTAAAGTAAAATGTATCGGTAAGTACATACTATTTATTATTTTTACCTACTAATAATAAAGCTGAAGAGTTGGTTTGAACGCGCTAATCTCTGGAAGTACCCGTCGGATTTGCAAAATTATTCTTGCAATTAATAGCTTAATTCTTGAGGAAGGCTAAATGCTATTTAAAATCACGCTAGGACACATAGGAGACGAGCGAAAACAAAAAAAGAAGTCAGAAAAAACGCTAAGTAAAAACGAAATAATAGCAACGGAGAGTCTTATAAAAATGTGGCTGTTATTGTAATAAGTATAGGCATTGTATATCTTACGACTTCCACGTGAACCAAGTCGCGGGAAGAAGCTAGTGACTTACAAAAATTCCATCTGATCTGTTTGGATCACTATCTATTTGCATACAATTTTTTAGACATAGGTAATCATGGCATATTTTTGTTTATTTCTAATTATATTTACGCATAACAGCTTACGCATACTTATATTTTTTTTGTATTAAATTCTGAGGTTCCCGGCTACTGGGACCGCAATTAACTGGGACCGCGGTCCCAGTCGCCGGATCCGTAAAAATTAAATATTTTTCATCCGGCGACTGGGTGGGACCACTCATAGATAACTTAAAAAATCTATTATTCAACCCAAAATCGGTACCGTCAAACGAAAAAAAATCTAAATTATTTATATGAATATCATTGACTCGTTCTAGACATGATTTTATCCTATGCGCTTAGTAATAGATAAGCTAGCCCGTTTTTACAAAATTCACACATGCAGGTAAACACACACAAAGGTTTATGTAATTTTTTAAATATTTACGGTACCTACCACTTAAAGGCTGATTTTGTGATAAATAATTACTTTCTGATTGTTAATTGTTAGAAAATTGTTGATTACTATTATGAGCACGATTTATGGTATTTTTTTTATTTTTTTATTATTGTTAGCATGTTGACTACAGTTCTGTTATTTAATAGTTTCCTAATAAAACCATACACATATTACAACAGAACTGTAGTCAAAGGCTGTTTTTTTTACATCAATAAATGATGTTTTTAAAGCAACAAGGACTTTTCTTCAATTATTACATCTAATTTTCGTTTGACTGTAGATTTTTTTAATTTCAGTTATCATTTATGAGTGGTCCCAGTCGCCGGAAGAAAATTATTTAATTTTTACGGATCCGGCGATTGGGACCGCGGTCCTAGTTAATTGCGGTACCAGTAGCCGGAAACCTCTAAATTCTCTGACCTAACCTAACGTATTATGTCAACATAAACGGTATGCCAAAAACAACTATGGCAAAGTATTATTATACCAAATGCCAAAGTACCTATATTAGGTAAATAAACATTATGCGAAAAGAAGGGATCCCGATCTGTTTACCTACACTAAGATAAGCAAATAAATGGTTACTATTTCTATGTCCTCACTTTCAGTGATGTGTCAGTCACCTACAGAGTTCCTAACAAAAGAACAGCACCCCTATTGCGTAACACACTATTCCTCTCAATTTGAATCATTTTGAAGCATATTGCTAATCCATTGCTCCATATGTTCGAAAAGTGTGTCTGCTCAACAACGTAAATAACGCAATGAATGTTGTTGAACTGTCAAAATGAAACCCATTGCTGCTGATAGTGTGTTACACAACTACCCCGTTGTAATGTAATCTCTAGAAAAACTCGTTTACGCAATTTATTTTATATCTACATTTCACAACATTTTCAATTGTTTATGCAAGATAGCAAATCGGCTTAAAAAAATTCAACACCATTTTTATTTATGGAAACTGTTCAAATAAGCTATTTATAAATTATAAACCACAGATTTGTAACCAAATGGTAATTTTTATGCCAGCTTTTTAATGTTGCCATTCATTTGATTAATCGAAATGTAAATTGATTGAAAATAATAAAAAAATGCGTTTATCATGTCAGAAATAAAATAAAACCTTCAAGTTCCGTATTTTAGACTTTCGGAACTACAAAAATAACCCCTTTTCGCCATGGCTAATTTGCAGTTAGTATTTTAAAGTCACCTACAAAATAAGTAGTTAAGGATTAAGTGAAAATGAAACCCATTGCTACTGGTAGTGTGTTACGCAATTACCCTACTGCCGGTCGATTCTGTAAAAATCTCACCGTGAAATCATAAGTGAAGTGAGCACTTAATAGTGTTAATCCCTAGCGAATGACAGCTCACTCCACGCTCACTTCACCCAAGCTTTCACGGTGAGATGGTTACAGAATCGCTCGGCCGTAGTTGTAATCCGTTGTTGTCGTGTTGGTTTTGGTGTTTTCATCTCCGTGCCGCCTAGAGACATGACATAATGTAGATTAGTTTGGACCCCGAAGTAAGAATGAATGACAACACGATTTGACAGTTGTCCCTACTCCGGCACACTAATAGCGTAACACACTATCAGTCACAATGAATCATTTTGAAGGATATTGCTAATCCATTGCTTCATTATGTTAGAATTTGTTTAAATCAACAACGTAAATAACGCAATGAATTTTGTTGAACTGTCAAAATGAAAGTCATTTCTGCTGTCAATGTGTTATGTAACCACCCCGCCGGTTGAAACGAAGTACCTTTCGCTTTTGCACACTAAGCGAATGAGAGCTAGGCTAGAAAAAACGTGTCAAATTTTGACAGTCACGACTCTTTTGTCTATCATTCGTTCGCCAACTGTAATCTAAGTATTTTCATTTCTGAATTGTTATTTTTTTGTTTTTGTTTTTATCTTTTTTAGTACGGACGCTTTTAACGTGCACGTCTTTCTACATCGTTCTCACATGTATAATTTCAACTTGAATGATGTAACCAAAATTTTGTAACGATTTTTATGATTTAAAAGAGTGTCCGTGGAGTTTCTTGCCCGTTCTTCTCCACAGGTACCTACTACGCATTGGAATGGGCAACTAGCTTCATCTTTCTGACTGACCGACCCCTTGACAGTTCAAAAGTGCCTGTAACTGGTTGAGTTTGAAGAGTATAACGAGCGATAAGGAACTTCGTTACAAAAAACGAACTCGTAATCGCAATATCTTTCATAATAATAAAAAGAAACAGATAAAAAATGTGGCGAAATCCAAGCAAACGTCACTTTTACACGTGGTAGTGCCCCCATTCGGCCGGCCCTCTCGATAGAATGGCTTCTGATAACATTTCTGGGTTTGAAACATCCGAAATGCTCTCCAGACCTTTGACCTGATCACCACGTGTAGTAAAAGCGTCAGTAATCTCTAACGATGCGCTCCAAATTCTTTGAACTACGATAAGACAATTTGGCACTTATCTAAGGAGCAGAATTTGGACAGATCATGAAAAATTTTGGCTTGGAATTTGCCTTACGAAAATTCTCTTTTTTGGCACGTGTCACTCGTATCATCCAGGGAAACCAGATGACCTTGAAAAGAAAGAAAGAAAATACATTTATTTGGCACAGACTAAACGGCACACAGCATATTGTAGTTACAGACGCCAGCACATCAAGCTACTACAATCTGTCTTTCTTTAATAGATTTTCAACTTTATCGCTGAAGAATAAGATTCAACGTTGATTGGGAAAATTTGACAGTTTCGGGTAACTTGATGTTTAAGTTCAGTGCATCTTCTTCTTTCTATTTCATTAAGAAAAGGACAGAAGACAAATATTAGTTCAGTCCTTTCAAATTAAGATACTCCATAGACAAGGTTAGAGGTGATTAAAAAATTGGCTACTAAAAATACGTCAATTTACGTCAGGCGCTGACCAATTTGACAGGACTAAACTAATATTTATTTTCTGTCCTTTTCTTACTGAAATAGAAAGAAAAAAACGCACTGAACTTAAATTTAGTTTAGTTTGTGAACAAGGGAATCATTTATTTATCATTAAAAATAAACTTGCAAAACAAATGCTAACTGCTTTTTTCATCTCAAAGTTTAATATAACAGAGGGGCGATTCCCGTATTTTAAGAAAGTTCTCATTCTAACCTGTCAAAAACTCCCTAATCTTATCTACCCACATTTTTGAAAAGGGGCCATTCATGTATTACGTAAGCACTACATGGGGCGGGGGGGTCTTTGCTTTGCTTATATTTAATGACATGGGGGATGGGGGGGTCTGGATGATGATTACGTCAGCAGTATTTATTTCTTCACTTTTTCGGATTTTCTACAAAATTTAGTAAATTTTGGTTTGAACACATATTATTATGGCAACCCTACGATGTTATGTTATGTCTATATGCTTGAAAACGAAACGCATTTTCAGGGATTCCCGGAAATAATTAAATAAATAGTTATAAGAGTAGCGGGCTCATGAATGAATAAAGAAACCACAATGCATTGAAAATGCATTTACCTACCAATGTTTACGTAATAATGGGGGGGGCGGGGGTAATAGATTTGCTTACTTTTGCTGACGAGGGGGAGTGGGGGTTAATAATCGCTAAAAATATGCTTACATATACTTGAATGGCCCCAAAGTTTTGATATTCATTGACGCGGAGATATGATTTTGACTTGATTTTAACGTTTTCAAATAAGGAAATCGGCCTTTCGGATATTCCAACCCATTTCCACCTTTCTGAAGTCAACTCAGCCTATCGCAGACGCCTGCTGGACATAGACCTCTCCCAGGCCAAGTCAAATGATTTATTTCAAATAGGCACAAAAAGGCACTTTTGAACGTCAAAATTTACGAAAAAAAAAAAATATAATTGTTTTCAGTCGCCCCTTCCAAAAGATAGTTTCGTATGGAGAAAAATGTGCAAGAAACTCCACCGATACTCACGATAATCACGAAATGTCGTGAATCGGGTCTATACTCTAGGACAGCGATTCCCAACCTTTTTCACACCTAGGAAATCAAGCACAGGATTAGGTATTTATTTTAGTTATTACAGATACAAAATAGGTACTCATAATTGTTTATTATTATGTATGGTCCAGAGATGACATCGCGGACCACAGTTTGGGAAACAAAGGTCTAAAGAAAAAAGAAACAAAAAAGAAAAAAAAACATATTGATATTCTTTTTTTTTTTGTTTTGCTATTTTATTTTAAAACCTCATGAAATAGTAATGTTTTTATGCTATCCCCGCAGGAGAAGGCAGAGGTTTATACAATGTGTAACGTTAAATGCGCAAAACCTGAAAATAGTTTGATCAGAATACCTAACGAGCAGAATTAATTGAACCACTTTTTAATATAGGCTACATTTTTCAACAAATTTTCATTAAATACGTTGCCGTGTCTATTTATTAATAGGTCAAGCAAGCCAATGTCAGCGCGGCGCAGCGGCCCGGTGACGACTCCTGCCTCGATAAAGCGTCGTCGCAGACGCAAGAAACGATCAGAATGGCCAGTAAAACTAAAACAGCACATAAAACCTTTACAAATTTTTTAATGACTTATTTTCTCTCTGAAATAGGTCAATTGAATTATAAATCAGTTGGGGTGTCTGAGGTTTTGCGCATTTAACGTTACACGTTGTAGCACCCAGACAACTGTTTGAGCTAGATATTTCGCACCTACGGTGCAATAACGTCACTTATGCAATTTGGGAGGGTTGTAAATTTTAACGTTTATATTATTTTATTACAAAATTGTGAGATGTTCGCTTTAACTTTAATATGAAGTTCAAAGTTGTAGTTTATTACCAGTTAATTTCTTTAGTCAAGAAGAGGAAGAAGAGCATTATAATAGGATGGCGAATTTTTAAACGCTTCTCCTGAAATATTAACTACATCATTTGCATAAGTGACGTTATTGCACCGTAGGTGCGATTTATCAATACAAAATGAGTTTTATAACTTTGCATACAACCAAAATACCAAATAACAAATTGTTTAGTCTTGTAATGAGTCCGAAAACAAATAAAGCAATTACAATGATTTAGTCTTTTAATAGGTGATTAAATGATTTGAAATATGGCGCAACAATGCCAACTATGGACTACATTTATGTGGGACGGTCTTATCGCGAAAGGCGATCTTTTGAGTGTTAAAGTGGGTCCACACGATACAGACTTTCATACAGACTTCTATAGAATTTTGTCTGTGCAACTAAGCAGTACAGACAAATGTCGGTGTGATAAAAAGTCGCACAGACAAAATTCTATAGAAGTCTGTATGAAAGTCTGTATCGTGTGGAGCCACCATTACTAGTTTTTAGTTAAGACTTGAAGCCGTCCCAAGCCATCATCTGCCTAGCCTTTTCCCAACTATATTGGGGTCAGCTTCCAGTCTAACCGGACGCAGCTGAATACCAGTATTTTACATGGAGCGACTGCCTATCTGACCTCCACAACCCAGTTACTGGGTAATACGATACCCCTTGGTAGGACTGTTGCCTTGCGATTCTGTAATCCGTTAAAGCTTGTGTGAAGTGAGCGTGGAATGAGCTGTCATTCGCTAGGGATTAACACTATTAAGTGCTCACTTGACTTATGATTTCACGGTGAGATTTTTACAGAATCGACCGACTGGTTGTCAGACTCGGGCTTCTGACGACCCGTAACGACTGTCAAAGATCGACGAATGACAGCCGGGACCAACGGCTTAACGTGCTTTCCGAGGCACGGAGGGGTCTCGGTATGTAAAGATGGTCACCCATCCACAGGCGAACCGCGGCAAGCGTAGCTTAACCTGATCGATCGACCTGTGCGACTGTTATTATTTAGCCACGGGCCTTGAAGCCGTCCTAAACCCAAACATAGTTGGGAAAAGACTACAGCAAACCTACTATTGTACGGAAGCAAGTTTTTCTAACTGAACAGACAGCTGTGCTGCTGGGGAGTTTGTTGCGCCACTTCTTCTCCCCAGCGAAAGCACTAGGAAGTGGTGAAGGGCGGGCATTTTGGGGGACTGTCTTTTGTAATTTTGACGTTCGAAAAGTGCTGATTTTTAGCCTAATTAATTGAAATGACTTTTGGTTTTGATTTGCTAAGAAGATTGATTGATGCACGGCACCATGATTCGTAATCTCCGACGTATACGATAAAATTAGTAAAAAATAATCGCAAAATCTTACGTTTTTTTTTAATCTAAACTTGAATTATAAAAAAAAAAAAAAACATAATAAAATGGCTACTCGCCGTAACATGTCAAGTCAAGGCAAAAGAAAAAATATATCTCGTGGTACCGAGGGCATGCCAATTAGGAAAAATGGTCTTTATAGCAAAGGTTTAGAGATGAGATTTGCTAAGCAAAGGGCGCTGTCCGTAAATAGTTTTGCTATTACGCGCGTTGGGCTTGTGGCTATGAAGTGCGCGGGGTATGATAAGGACGGGCTGTCTTGTCTGAGGCGATGTGGTAGCGAATTCTAACAAATGAGGAGGGTCTTTTCAAAACAGGATATGTGCATGTTAACTCATTTTCCAGAAAGTAGAAAAAACTGATTGTAGGAAAACCTTTTAGTGCACAGAAAAATAATGTTACTATATAAGAACTACATAATAAAATACTAAGAATTGTACCTTTTTTTTCTTTTAATACCTTCTGGTTTATTGATAACAAGGACATAAAAAATTAAAATATCCCCTTTTGTTAGGACAAAATCGAAATATCCTCTTTTGTTCCACCTATCATGAAAATATCCCCTTTTACAATGTACAGTTTATACATTTATCTTCTTTTGAATTGTAATTAATAATTAATGAATTGTAATCCTTCGATTTTTTTTTTTTTTAAATATCGTATTTTGTTCAGAACACGCTTTTTTAAGTCCAATTTTCTAAGAAGCATATCCTATTTTACATTCGTTTAAGGTGTAAAATGATGTATTTTAGCATAGGTAAGAAGACCTCATACTCAGTTCAAAAAAATCATATTTTGGAAATATCCCGTTTTGAAAAGATCCTCCTCAAATGTTAACTGCTGAATGTATCGCTTGCACACTATCAATAACAATCTGTGGGGTAATTGCGTAACGCTATCGGTAGCAATGGCTTTCATTTTGACAGCTTAACAACATTCATTGCGTAATTTATGTTCTTGAACGGACAAATTTTTCGAACATATGAAGCAATGGATTAGCAATGTTCTTCAAAATTATTCAGATTGTGAAAGTAATATGTATAAATTAATTAATTAATAATAAATAAACATACATACTTTCGATCAAAATCTGATTAGTGTACTAATTAGGGTGCCTAATTAGGGTGCCTAATTAGGGTACCTAAGTAGGCACCCTAATTCTGATTCTGATTCTAGGGTGCTGAATCATTTTGAGGAATATTGCTAATCCATTGCTTGATATGTTCGAAAAAATCGATTTGTCTGCTCAACAACGTAAATAACGCAATGAATGTTGTTCAACTGTCAAAATGAAAACCATTACTACTGATAGTGTGTTACGCAATTACCTCGCAGATAGAAAAGGTTGTCATTTCCAAGAAACGCATGAAAAAGTAGGTTAACGTTTCATGGAGAATGATAGAGCTACTTTTTTATGGTCTTAGGATTATGAAATGAAATTGTTGATTGTTTGTATCTTGTTTGAAAGTAAATAATGTCTATGTAATTTAAAAAAAATAAAAATAATAACCCGCCATCTTTGTGGCCCGAAAATTACGGAAATTGACGAGCGCTGCCGAACACACCCGATCGATGTTTACAGCGCTAATCTTTACAAAGCATACATGGAAAATATCTATTTTTAATATTGTAAAGCCATACTTGTTTAAATATCTTCAACATTTGTCATTTACTTAAGTATATTTTGAATGATTTCAACATGGCTTTGAGAATTTAAAAATATTTGTCTCCCACGGTCTCTGGGCCCGCGTGGTAGGTACAGACGCACATCAAGCTACCCGAAACTGTCAAATTTTCCCAATCAATATTGAACCTTATACTTTACCGAAAAAGTTGAAAATCTATTAAAGGAATTTGACAGATTGTAGTAGCTTGATGTGGTGGCATCTGTACATTACACCCCGCTCTCTCTCGATGAGAGAAGGTCTGTCTCCCCGCAGTGGGAACATTATAAGCTGATTATGTACAGACGCCAGCACATCAAGCTACTACAATCTGTCAGATTTCTTTAATAGATTTTCAACTTTATCGCTAAAGTATAAGGTTCAAAGTTGATTGGGAAAATCTGACAGTTTCGGGTAGCTTGATGTGCTGGCGTCTGTACTTATGTCTCCCACGGTTGGAGTAATTTTTTGGAGAAAGTGCATTTAATTCAGCCATGCTTGCCGTGGTGGGTTCGCGGATGGGTGACCATTACATATCGAGACTCGTACGTGCCTTGAAAAGCACGTTAAGCCGTTGGTCCCCGCTGTCATTCGTGGACCTTTGACAGACGTTACGGGTAGTCAGAAGCCCAAGAGTCTGACAATCAGTCTCACTAACGGGTCGTGTTACCCAGTAACTGGGTAGTGGACGTCAGATAGACAGTCGCTCGATGTACAGACGCCAGCACATCAAGCTACCCGAAACTGTCAAATTTTCCCAAACAACTTTGAATCTAATGCTTCAGCGATAAAGTTGAAAATCTATTAAAGAAATTTGACAGATTGTAGTAGCTTATCTGCTGGCGTCTGTACAATATACTGATATTCAGCTGCATCCGGTTAGACTGGAAACTGACCAAAAATGCTAGGCAGATTGATGGAGACTGCATTTCAAATTCCCGATTTTTTACTGAAGAGCGGTGTGCATCAGAGCTTTACGATATAAAATTAAATATTCTTTTAAGTTTTTACGCAGTAACACGATGTTTAAAACAACATAAAAAACAGCGATGAAATCTAAAAATACATCATTTTGAAACACACGGTTTTTTGGAAGACAGAACGGCTTGTATGATTTGAAAGGTTATGTGTATTTTTTTTTTTGTAAGGTGAGTGGGGGTAAGTCGGAATGGATTTTTGATCAGATAAACAGTGTTGATTTGAAACTGTCGTGAAACAAAGGAATTTAAGTCAAATGCATAAAATGATGTTTTGGGTAAAAAAGTATAGTCAACTTGTTTCTATAATGTTGACAGCAATCTTTTATAAACAATATTTTATGAAAAAAACGCTAGTAAAATTGGTCTTAAGAAAAAAAATATGTAGGGGAAAGATGAAACGCTGAAGGGGTAAGATTGAAATAGTGACTAAAATCGTATTCATGGTCATTATGCTTGTGTGGTGCTCAATAAACCTTCTGCTTCAATAACATAAATAACTTGAAAATCAGTTACATTAAAAAATCGCATTCTAAATGCAAGAAAAAATAATTTATCAAATAAAATATATCGGTCTTACCCCGTTGAAACGGCTGGCAGTCAGGGTTTCTCAACATGTTATGGATTTTATAAGAATTAAATAATCATGCTCATGCATGACTGTCAAGTCTAACTCGGGTCGATAAATAAAACACACATTTTCATTTAATACCACGTAGAGTACATTATAATTATTTTTATAAAATAAACCACGACAGCATAATATTATTAAGCGATTGTGCATCGTAGAGACAGGTATGTTATATAACTTAGCTGCTGCGTACATGGTTAATTCTTTATTCTCCACTCTCTGTATTGTAATCGCTAAGTCCTCAGGAGTATAACAAGTTGCCCGTAACGATTTCCTTATATAGTTATGAGGCATGTTGATCCTACAACAAAAATAAAAAGTTATCTATATTATTATACAAGTTGAAATTGCATATTTAGTGTTCCATACCGTGGATGATTTACAGATCGCAAATCAAGGTCTCTTGGATATGTATGTATAAAAAACAGAAATATGAAAGAAGCATACCTACATAAGTACAGATACATTAACACAGTGTATTTCAGATTGAGGGCCCCTGACCTTTTGTAGGAGTTTCGTAAACGGGGTAAGATGGAAAGTTTTATATTATCATCTTACCCCGTTAAATTTTGCAGGGGAAAGTTTGAAAGGCACCATAAATCTTAAAATACGTGAAATATACTAATCACCACATTATAGAGCATATTATATTTCAAATCTAATTACGAATATCAAAACAAAATGTTTGTTACTTACCTGTGTACGGAGATACAGCGAGCGGGGTAAGATTGAAAAACTCAATTTTACGCGGGAAATGTAATGTACGGAAAAATGTCAAATAACACACGAGCACCCTCACTTAGCGACTGACGCAGACTGCGGGGCGGGGCAAGACAAAATGGTGTCCACAACGATATTGCCAGCATTAAAAGAATTCCCTGGTATTCGGCGTTATTATATTTTTTTTATCTTTCCCCGTTTTTTATCTTACCCCCAGTCACCTTAATTTGAAGATTATTTTCAAAGAAGATAATATTTACATAATATAAGCTAACATACTTAAAATGATAAATAATAATATGTACAGACGCCAGCACATCAAGCTACCCGAAACTGTCCAACTTTTCCAATCAACTTTGAACCTTATGATTTAGCTATAAAGTCGAAAATCTATTAAAGGACAGATTGTAGTAGCTTGATGTGCTGGCGTCTGTACATGCATTCATACATATTATTTTATAAATAAATATAAAAAACAAAAGGGGGTAAGAATCATAGGGCATCGAAGAATCATAGGGCATCGAAAAATTCGTCCGCATCGCTGTCAACAAGAAAAGTGCCCAAAAAGATGGCAGAGTGGCAGCATTGTCCCGTTGTATGGCGATGCGTGCTGATTCTTTGGCCAAAAAATAGGTCACGTGAAGAGCCGCACAACCGCTTGGTGATATCTCGAAAAGCCACAGGTACTCAGACCCCCTGCGTAATGGGTACATTTTTAATTCAAATAAATAATAATAATATTCCACAACTTTCACACAACGCCATCTAGTCCCAAACTGAGCAGAGCTTGTGCTATGAGTACTAGACAACTGATAAACATACATATATATTTCTAAATACATACATATATAAATTACACCCAGACAAAGAACAAATGATCGTGCTCATCACACAAACATTTGTCCTAGGTGGGAATCGAACCCTCGACCTTGCGTATAGTAGTCAGGGCCACTGACCACTAGACCAACAGGCCTGCCATAAAGGTACAACAGACAGCACATCAAGCTGATTCAAGCTACTACAATCTGTCAAATTTCTTTAATAGATTTTCAACTTTACCGCTAAAGCTTAAGGTTCAAGTTTGATTGGAAAAATTGACAGTTTCGGGTAGCTTGATGTGCTGGCGTCTGTACTACAGCAACAAAGGTCGATTAATTCCAGTGTTATAGCCAGTGATCGGAATAGGCTGAGTATAATTACCTAAAGTTTAAAGAACAGAGACGGAAATCGGAGACTTCCTTTTGAAAACATTTTTTTGATTCCCTTGCGAGCAAAATATGCGGCATGAACGGACATAAACGACCGTATCTTTTGCTTGCGTTGACTTAGAAGTTAGAATTTTTCACTGCTTCAGGGGATTGCAGTCCTGAGTATTTGATATTCATTTCAACTTGATAACTCTACGTGTTCCTGAGAAAAAGGATCTCGACAGACGGACAAACGGACGGCCATCGAAGTGATCTTATAAGAGTTCAGCCGTGCGATTCTGTAACCATCTCACCTTGAAAGCTTGGGTGAAGTTAGCGTGGAGTGAGCTGTCATTCGCTAGGGATTAACACTATTAAGTGCTCACTTCACTTATAATTTCACGGTGAGATTTTTACAGAAACGACCAGCTGTTTTTCCTTTTGAAATATTCCGTATTTCCCTAAAAACAGCTCTATTTCATAGAAAAGTGCAAAACCTCGCGGTCAAAATGTATGAAACGACTAACTTTCTGTAAATATTACTGACGAACAATTTCAGCGTAGGGGTTTTGGATTTATACGTATTGAATCCATGGTAACAAGTTGCAAACGGAACCCTAGAAACAATTCGCAAAAACACAATAAAAGTGTTTTTCTAAGTTTCTCATCAGATCCAACCATAGAAATGAATTATATCTATGGATTCAACACTTCATCTTTTGATGTCACCATGACTCTGCATTTAACAGACAAGATCTCATTGAAATATTACAAAGTTATTAAAAAAAAAAAACTAATTATCGAGATTGCAAAGGCAAAAAAAAGTAAGTGTATCGATTTTTCGAAGGATAACTTTAAGGTATGTGCAGTGGTGGCTCCCAAACCATATACTCATGTCAACAGTTCCTTGAAGTTGTGAAAAAATCAAACTTCTAAGTTAACGTAAAAAAAGACACGTCAGTTTGTGCCGCAAAAACCGTACGTGTAACGTTAAATGCGCAAAACCTCAGACATCCCAACTGATTTTTAATTCAATTGACCTATTTCAGAGAGAAAATAAGTCATTAAAAAAATTGTAAAGGTTTTATGTGCTGTTTTAGTTTAACTGGCCATTCTTATCGTTTCTTGCGTCTGCGACAACGCTTTACCGAGGAAGGAGTCGTCACCGGGCCGCTGCGCCGCGCTGACATTGGCTTGTTTGACCTATTAATAAATAGACACGGCAACGTTTTTAATGAAGATTTTTTGAAAAATGTGACCTATATAAAAAGTGGTTCAATTAATTCTGCTCGTTATTCTGATCAAACTATTTTCAGGTTTTGCGCATTTAACGTTACACGTTGTATTTCGACACTCTCAAGGGAATCAAAATTTATAGGGACATCCCGTTGACCTAGAATCATGAAATTTGGGAAGAAGTAATTTCATGTAGCCAAGTAAAGGAAAAAATCCGAAACCCGTATATTTATAGTTACATACCCACGTCCGGAACCCTCGGTACGCGAGTCCGACTCGATCTTGACCGGTTTATTTATTTATTTAAACTTTTCGCACACAAAAACGTACAGACGCCAGCACATCAAGCTACCCGAAACTGTCAGATTTTCCCAATCAACTTTGAACCTTATGCTTTAGCGCTAAAGTTGAAAATCTATTAAAGAAATCTGACAGATTGTAGTAGCTTGATGTGCTGGCGGCTGTACTTAGGCGGACTTAGTGCCTTCTTCTTGGTATTTTTTTTTTTGTTCTACTTTTCTCGTATCGAGATGGCTCATGAATACCATGTTGTCAAAACATTTTCTAACATTAGAGAGGCAATTCTCGTAATAAAGTAATCTTAGTCTCAATCTGTCAAAAAACCTCTAATTTCCCTACATTTTTGACTGAGTGCCTGAACTTCTGGCATCTGTGGCACTGTGGAACTCCCTAATTTCGTAACACACAATCTGAATAATTTTGAAGGATATTGCTAGTCCATTGCTTCGTACGTTCGACAAATATCTCCGGTCAACAATGTAAATAACGCAATGAATGTTGTTGAACTGTCAAAATGAAACCCATTGCTACTGATAGCGTTACGCAATTACCCCGCCGATCCCTTCCTTCCACGCTAGGCCAAGTTTTTGACATTGATTGTCGCTGAGATGAGATTGCAACTTGATTTTGAACGTTTTTAATTACTTTTATGAACGTTCGAATTCTTATCTCAGAATCAATCTTTTAAATGTACCTACCTCAAATTTTCCTTTCATTTTTGACAAGTTTTTGACATTTATTCACTCAGAGTTGAAACTGCGACTGGATTTCGAACGTTTCTAATTAAGGGAATTGAGCTGCTTTTCGTGGGTGAATCTGATAAGAGAACAGCCGGTCGATTCTGTAAAAATCTCACCGTGAAATCATAAGTGAAGTGAGCTTGAAGTGAGCAGTGTCAATAGTGTTAATCCCTAATGACAGCTCACTTCCCGCTCACTTCACCTAAGTTCTCAAGGTAAGATTTTTACAGAATAGCACTGCAGATTTTTGTACAGACGCCAGCACATCAAGCTACTACAATCTGTCAGATTTCTTTAATAGATTTTCAACTTTATAGCTAAAGTATTAAGGTTCAAAGTTGATTGGGAAAATCTGACAGTTTCCGATAGCTTGATGTGCTGGTGTCTGTACATTATTTATTTTCTGACGGGTCGACTGTCTAGGATGTGAGAGCTGAGTTGTGGAAGTAGCGCTAACCTGCGAGTTGTAGGTTCTAGGTTTGAACCTAGCTCACACACAGCCACATTTTCAAGGATATTGCTAATCGATTGCTTCATATGTTCGAAAAATTTGTCAGCTCAACAACATAAATAACGCAATGAATGTTGTTGAACTGTCAAAATGAAAGTCATAGTTACTGTTAGCATGTTACGCAATTACCCCGCTGGACTTCCATTTGGTGCAACCATGAGACGCACACTATACTTTTCACATACGTTATTTTGATTTAAAATATGTCGTAGTGTCAAATAATTTCTTTAAGTATGTTTTAATTTTTTATTTTTTGTATGTTGGAACCTTGTTTTTATATATTCATGTAATTTGTTATCATTGAATTGTGCTTTTGTGTGCACTAATCCAATGACGCACACGAATCTGTGCGGCCTACCCGTACCGAAGACAGAAGAGTTTGCATCGTACAAAATTTTAAAAAGCATAATCATCTAATATAAAAAAATGTCTATAAAACTGTACGTCACGCTGCTGGCTATCGATTCGATTTTTTTTTCTTGATCCACGCAGACGCAAAGATATAAAATTTTTTACAGCCACCTCTCCCCATTTCGCCTCCCTATCTAAAAAACCGGTGCCAAGGAATAGGATATTAAAATGTCTAGGGCGAGTTTCGTATGTCTATGCTCATGTGACATTTTGGAACTAAACGGGAGAGGAATTTTGATTATTTTATTTTGTGTTGATTTTTCCCGCTTGGTGGGAATAGGCTCCCCCCTATTACACTGGTGAAATATGTGTGTAATACACATACGTACAGATAAGGTAGACACGACGTCATATCAAGCTACGTTTACGTACGTTTTCAGTTCTGACCTCGCACTTTTTTTTTTTTGTACAAATCAAATCATCTATTTCTTTGCAAACATGGATATAGTACAGACGCCAGCACATCAAACTACCCGAAACTGTCAAATTATCCCAATCAACTTTGAATCTTTGGCGATAAAGTTGAAATATGACAGATTGTATTATATCCAATGCCCAGAATTTGCACGTATTAGCGCCTAATAGAAGCACATACAACATGGGTATAGGAGCGTCCTAGAATAACGTTCCGTTCTGAGCCCAGGAGTGCAACGGCCAAACAATAAGCAGAATACAACCCGAATTGATTGTCAAATTCTAAATTAACGCAAGCGAAGCCGCGGGCAAAAGGTAATAAATAAACCTAGTGACCAAACTCTCATTAAAACCTTTTTACATTTAAAAGTTACTTCAAAGTCTATATGTAAAATTCGTTTATTTTGCCGTTGGAATCCCTTCAGATCCGCCATTACTCGTTCCACGATTTGTATCCACGACCTTTCGATTGCCCGTTAAGACCTAACCTTTGGGGTATACCGTGTAGCATCTTATCTATGCTTAGTTGAAAAAGACGATTTGAAAGTCTGTTTGTCGACAATTTGCTTTCTACTTGTGCCCGAGTTACACGAGGCAAGTACAGCAAGCTAGTAATATTCTGACTATCCTGGGGATATTTACGTAACACATTAACAGTAGATCAGTAGCAATGCCTTTCATTTTGACAGTTCAACAACATTCATTGCGTTATTTACTTTGCTAAGCAGACAAAATCAATATCATAAGTCATTTATTCAAACTAGGCTGAGAATCACACAGAACAGCTATTGTATCTATTCTGTGGAGAATCAACACTTTTCGAACGTCAAAATTACAAAAGACAGTCCTCCCAAACGCCCGCCCTTCACCACTTCCTAGTGCTTTCGCTGGGGAGAAGAAGTGGCGCAACAAACTCCCCAGCAGCGCAGCTGTCTGTTCAGTTAGAAAATACTTGAATGAATACAATACAAGGTATGCAAAGTAATTAACATCACAAGACACAGAACACTGTATTGAATTATTTGCTATATGTCAGCTAGCCACGCCAATATACCAACAAATACAAAAAAAAAAACTATACGTACTCAAGCAAAAGTATATCAAAATTAAAAATGTAAACAAAAACTTACTATCTAAATAAAAGCCTCCAGGCATAAAGGGCGTGACCGCTTACATATTTAAAATTGTTCGAACATAACATATGAAGCAATGGATTCGAAATATCCTTTAAAATCATACAGATTATACGGGGTGTCCGGAAAGTCATGGATTACCTTTTACCTGCTGATGGGCCACATTGGGATCTAACAAAAAAAAAATGACCATAGTAAAAGTCTTATGGTTTCCGAGTTTTTTGATGTTTAATGAAATTTTGGAAAATCTTTACCTTTGATCAGTTTTTTCCATGCCATTTCTACGAATGAAAACTTTTTCTAGTACTTACAGGTTTTTTTTATTTTCATCTTGAATCATCCTACAATCGATTGAATACAAGAAAGTTACATATATCATCTTTTAAATACCTAAAATTTAGGTTCAAAGTTAAAATTTTCACCAAAAAAAAATTGTACCATATTTTTGATCGGCCCTGGTGAAAAAAAAAATTATTGGTAGGTAATTTTTTTTTATTGGTAGATCTCAATGTGGCCCATCAGCAGGTAAAAGGTAATACATGACTTTTCGGAGACCCCGTATCTAGTTGGAAGTGTGTTACGCAATTAAGGGGCTGGCCAACTATCCTGAGAACAGGGATTGTCCAGTGATAATGGTCTCGACTTACGAGTTGTACGTCGTGAGTTCGAACCCAGACAGACGCTTTGCTTTGTGTAAATTATTTCATCCCCACTGCTCTCAAAACGGTGAAGGAAAACATCGTGAGGAAACCGGCATGTCCTAGAACCAAAAATTCGAAGACATGTGACATGTCCTAATACGCACTGAGCCTGTATCCCACCAATGGCATCGTTTTAGGCGTATTATACTATTTTTTTCACTAGCTTTCTAGCCTCAAAATGAGGATAGTTCTGTATGTACGAGGCTAGAGCGATTCGCTTGCTAGCTTACTAGCACTGTCTTGCATCCCAGCTCAAAAAAAGCTACATTATATAAAAAAAAAGACTTCCAAAAAAAAAAAAAACACTACAAAGTTATTCTTTTGTACAGACGCCAGCACATCAAGCTACTACAATCTGTCAGATTTCTTTAATAGATTTTCAACTTTATCGCTAAAGTATAAGGTTCAAAGTTGATTGGGAAAATCTGACAGTTTCGGGTAGTTTGATGTGCTGGCGTCTGTACATACGCCAGCACATCGAGCTACCCGAAACCGTAAAATTTTCTTCTCTTTGAGATTGTAATAGCTTGATGTGCTGGCGTCTGTACCGTCAAACAAGCCAACTTTGCCAATCAAGGTATCTTTGCCCTAAAAGCAATTTTTAAGCAAATCCGCTAATATAAGAAACAATTTTAGTTTTATGGCAACATTTATTATTTGGGTGGAAAGTTGATTATATTTGTGGCAAAACTATCTAACGCATTCGTTCCAAAGTTCATTTAGTAACTTGTTAGAACTTGTCGAGTGCGGGGTATGTTTTTGCGGGCAAATTTCCTAAGGAAAGTGTTTGTGGATTTTACCTCATGGCGAAAACACAGGTAAGTGTATTTACTGTATGTTATAGAATATCAGTTGTTGAGTATTTTAAATATAGTTTCATTATTCAGGACTTTATAAATCAAAACTTTTAATGATGGGCAAAGTTACCCTAAACTATTCAGACCCTTCCATGCCAACATTGCCCGTTATCAAAAAGCACTCAGGGTTGTCACTTTTAGTTATTTTGTAACAAGTTGAATTAACGCAAAACCACAGAAAAAAAACATCAAACACCTCAATTACATATTTCTTAACTAACGGCTTTAAAATAAAGTACTTAATTTCTTATGTTATAAAATGTATTAGTACAGACGCCCCACAGAACAGTCAGGCGTGACCCACTGGTGGGTCACGCCGCCCCACAGAACAGTCAAGCATGACCCACCGGTGGGTCACGCCGCCCCACAGAACAGTCAAATGTGACCCACCGGTGGGTCACGTCGGCGTGAACGTGTTAAGTAACAATGGAGCATCATAAAACAAGAAGAATCTCACTAAAGGCACACCCCGGCAAAATAGACTACTCTTAAGGTATCTTCGACGAATGTCCATGTTCATTTGTACAGACGCCAGCACATCAAGCTACTACAATCTGTCAGATTTCTTTAATAGATTTTCAACTTTAGCGCTAACGCATAAGGTTCAAAGTTGATTGGGAAAATCTGACAGTTTCGGGTAGCTTGATGTGCTGGCGTCTGTACCTAGTGCAATTGATGTATAATTTATACAGGGTGAAATTTTAATCACCATTTTCCTCTTAAGGGGTCATTGTACTCATCATTAACTCATCACAAAAAATCAGCTGTTCCCTACATTTTCACGAGTTATGCGAACATAAATGTAGGGAACAGCTGATTTATTTTTCACGATTACAGGTTTGGCTCCATAGTAAATGTTGTAGTACATAATGATGAGTGCAATGACCCCGTAAAAGGAAAACAGTGATTAAAATTTCACCCAAGTTTCAAGTGAAGAAGAAAATAAAATTGTGAGAGTCTTGCAAGCGTCTAGTGATTTTGGATCCCCCCTAACTAAACTCGATCTAAAGTTATTGGTGCATGAATATTTAAGAAAAAAATCTTTAGAGTAAAAAAGTGAAAATAACATTTATTTAATCATTTTACTGGAATGTGACAACCCTTAAAATCTTAAACCGTTTGTTGGGCCTTGTATGGAAAAGGGCACTAACCGCTAGGTAACATTGCCCACTGTTTTTATCACGAAAATATTTAAAATACAAACAGTATTTTAAAACTTAGGTTAAGATTGCCTTAAATTGTAGTCGTGGTGCTTTCTACGTATTTATAAGAGCTTGATTTGCGTCAAAAATCGAAGTGGGCAATGTTGGCTAAAAGTCCGGATTATTTTGCCCACCATCAAAATCGAACAAATCTTGGTTTAAATTTTAATTTTTTTAATATTTTACATAGCAAATGCGTGCATATGGTCAGATAGTTGTAGTAAATGAAAAAATATACTTAATTCCTATAGAAAAAACTTGTAATATATTCGATTTTCTTAAAAAAACGGGCAAAGTTGGCTTGTTTGACGGTACTTAAAAAAGTTTTTCTTTTCCTTTTTTTGCTAAATCAGTGACAGGAAGTTACTATAATTATCATCTTCAATAGACGCAAAGTGGAAAAAAATTACGTATTATTGAAGCTAACTCAAAAACCACTCGTCAGAACTTGACCAACTTAATATGTAACCCTGTAAATATAGGTACCAGAATTTTCCAGTCGTTTTATAAATGACGGAGTTCTGAGGTAACAAACATAAAAAATAAATACAACCGAATTGAAAACCTTCTTTTTTGAAGTAGGTACCTATTTTAAAACTAGCTTCGTGGAACCCGGTCATTATTGTTTATTTAGGTAAATGTCGGGCTGTTCGAGTTTCAGGTTAACATTCTACATAACTAAGTACTTACTTTACTTTTAAAGCAATTAAGTACCTAATTTAAAAGCTGGCAACTTGTCACACGTCTTAAGATAACTATCAACATTTCAATTTTTGCTTTGAGTTTAATTACTTTACAAAAAAAAAAAAAAAAACGCTGCTTATTTCAGCTCGCTTTCGAGTACTTAGTGTTTCTGGCAAAATCTGCCTGTTTGCAGAACGCTCGGCATCATATTACCATAATATAAAATGTCATCGTCGAAGCGGAATAGCTATAGGCTATAAAATAAAAAAAAATATAAAAAAGTTGGGTCAGGCTGTAAAACGGAGCCTGATATCCAAGGAGGGGAATAAAAAAAGAAAAAAATAAAAATGCCGTAAAAAGGCATCGGCGGTGTAATAGAAGTGTGCGGGGCTAAGGGGCGCGGGGAGAGTCTGTTCCGCGAAGTTCAGCCGCCATTTCGAAAAATCGATCACACGGCGCGTGTGTGGACCGTTTTGAATTTCGAATACTTACAAAATTCTCTAACTTTCGCGTCATTGCTAATTTTAACCCTATGTTTACGGTTATAAAGTTTATTTTCGATTGTTGTTATTGGTGTTTGGTATGTGTGCGTGCCACACGGACGGGCAAGATACCAAAATATTAATGGCGGACGTCCCGCCAAAATAGATTTTTTTGAGTGTGTTGGATATCATACTTTAGTACGCGAGGGCTAAAACAGCTGCATATTTTACACAGTCCGCCCGTTTATTTGTTGAGGATTAAGTTTTGCGCTTGTCTTTTTACTTTTTTTTTAGATTGTTAGGTGTAGGTAGCGGAAGTTTACTTATCTTGGAGCCTTATCTTTAGAGGGGCCCGTGGCTAAATAATAACAGCCGCACAGGTCGATCGATCAGGTTAAGCTACGCTTGCTGTGGCTGGTCTGTAGATGGGTGACCATCTTTACATACCGAGACCCCGCCGTGCCTCGGAAAGCACGTTAAGCCGTTGGTCCCGGCTGTCATTCGTGGATCTTCGACAGTCGTTACGGGTAGTCAGAAGCCCGAAAGTCTGACAACCAGTCTTACCTAGGGGTATCGTATTACCCAGTAGCGGGGTTGTGGAGGTCAGAGAGGCAGTCGCTCCATGTAAAATACTGGTATTCAGCTGCATCCGGTGAGACTGGAAGCCGACCCTAACATAGTTGGGAAAAGACTAGGCAGATGATGATATTTACTTGGTATTTAGCTATTTCCTTGAGCGCGCATCGCAGGATCACCGTGGCGGGTGGGGAGGATAAATATGTCGATGAATATCTCTATCAGGGTCAAATAGTCTCTTTCCAGGCAAAACAAAACAAAGAAGTTGGAAGACGTACCGAAAATGCATGAAAAAGCTATTGGGTGGGCCATGAAAGATTTAATGAAGGGCGATCTTCCACTATCCCTCAAGAGAAGACTCATCGACATGTGTATTCTTCTCATCCTCACGTATGGTTCTCAAACATTGTCTTTTACAATTCAGCATGTCGATTCTGTAAAAATCTCACCGTGAAAACTTGCGTGGAGTGAGCTGTCAGTGTCATCCCACTGTTGCTAGGGATTGACCAAGCAAAGATTTACAATCATAATCGAGATTTTAATAATATTTTTTATGCTAATTCTGTTGATAATTTTGTATAATTGCAAAGCTAGTATTTTAGTGCGTGCATTCGAACTATAGTGAGTCGCAATGCAGTTTTGTCGCATAACGACGCCGGAAATATGAAATAACGTAAGGGGCAAAACTAAGGTTTTTAGGAGAGCAAAAATAGGGTATTTTTCTTACAAAACTAACGATAATTTTTTAACTATTATGTTTTATGTAAAAAGTGTCTAGGACAAAGTCTCTTAGATTCCTTCATTTTTTTAAGCTAATATATAGCAAAATATCAATAAAACCTATAGTTTCAATATATAATTAATTTTCGACAAAATGTCCCTTACGTTATTTCATATTTCCAGCATTGATAAGCGACTGTAGCCACAACAATCATCATAGCACATTACCACGTTTTTGACATCTGATAAAGAAACACGGATGCAAACAGCCCTGAGAAGAACTCACACCACGCTTTGACAACTAGTTAAAGAAACAGGAGTATCAGGACTGCTGAGAAGAACTGACACTACGCTTTGACAACTAGTTAAAGAAACAGGAGTATCAGGACTGCTGAGAAGAACTGACACCACGCTTTGACAACCAGTTAAAGAAACAGGAGTATCAGGACTGCTGAGAAGAACTGACACCACGCTTTGACAACTAGTTAAAGAAACAGGAGTATCAGGACTGCTGAGAAGAACTGACACCACGCTTTGACAACTAGTTAAAGAAACAGGAGTATCAGGACTGCTGAGAAGAACTGACACCACGCTTTGACAACCAGTTAAAGAAACAGGAGTATCAGGACTGCTGAGAAGAACTGACACCACGCTTTGACAACCAGTTAAAGAAACAGGAGTATCAGGACTGCTGAGAAGAACTGACACCACGCTTTGACAACTAGTTAAAGAAACAGGAGTATCAGGACTGCTGAGAAGAACTGACACCACGCTTTGACAACTAGTTAAAGAAACAGGAGTATCAGGACTGCTGAGAAGAACTGACACCACGCTTTGACAACTAGTTAAAGAAACAGGAGTATCAGGACTGCTGAGAAGAACTGACACCACGCTTTGACAACTAGTTAGTTAAAGAAACAGGAGTATCAGGACTGCTGAGAAGAACTGACACCACGCTTTGACAACTAGTTAAAGAAACAAGAGTATCAGGACTGCTGAGAAGAACTGACACCACGCTTTGACAACAGTCCGCTGTCGTGTGATTGGTTAAAAAAGCGTCAATTCTATTTGTTAAATTTTTTGTGAATGCTGAACTAATTTAATGTACACGTTTTTATTGGTTAGGTCATATATTGTAAATAGTATATAAGTCGCTTTAATTTATCAAAATATATCTTTTCATTCATATACATCAACGAGTATTTTCTTCAACCTTCTGATACCACTCTCAGTTTCCAAAGTGGTGACCCCGAACTAAACACACCTGAAGAAATACACAAGGTGTTACATAAATAACGCACAACCTCTTAAGGGGTCATTGTACTCATCATTATGAACAACTTTTACTATGGGACCAAACCTGAAATCGCGAAAAAAAAATCTGCTATTCCCTACATTTTGACGAGTTATGCGAACATAAATTTAGGGAACAGCAGATTTTTTTTCGCGATTCGGCCCACTCCATCCCACAGAGAGGAGGCATGTTTCCCAACAGTGGGAACATTATAAGACTATAATGTACAGACGCCAGCACAGCAAGCTACCCGAAACTGTCAGATTTTCCCAATCAACTTTGAACCTTATGCTATAGCGATAAAGTTGAAAATCTATTAAAGAAATCTGACAGATTCTAGTAGCTTGATGTGCTGGCGTCTGTACATTACAGTACATTTACAGCATAATCAGACAATTATGCTGAAAAACTCCCGAATTGTCATAAATATGAATAAACTAGGAAGGCAGGGCCGCAATGCGAAATAATAAATTTACAACAAATCAAATTGTGTGAGTATGTCCGGAACGAAGATCTCAGAGCTGAGTTAGCAATACATTTCGGTGTTGATGTTAGAGAGGTGCGAAGATGCAATAATATTTTAGCTTACCCCTTGTCAGAAACAGTGAGTCTAGTGTATAAACTAGTGCGGATTGGTATTCCTATTTAAGGACAGTCGGTCGACTCTGTAAAAATCTCACCGTGAAATAATAAGTGAAATGAGCACTTAATAGTGTTAATCCCTAGCGAATGACAGCTCACTCCACGCTCACTTCACCCAAGCTTTCACGGTGAGATGCTTACAGAATCGCACGGCTGTGTTATGTTTATAAAATTATGTTTGTATAATATTATTAGATAACCTTACGGAGCGATGTAGTCATGTTGACCAAGCTCCTTACTAAAGATTAAAAAAAAAAAAATCAAATAATTTGGAAAGCTTTCACCAAAGGTTATCTGGTTATAACGCATTAACGCATTCTCTACGGTGCGTTATGGTTCATAATAAATAAGCAAAAAGTTAAAATTTCCAATTAAAAGCAGGGCATAGCGGTTATTGAACCGCGGTAGGGTTGCTGCAACGGTGAATGAATACAAAAAATCATAGGCTGTCACGGGGACTGCCCGGTGCCGACAGAAGTCAAAACTTAAAAAAACTTTTTTATAAAAAACAAAAACCCCTTACAAAACTGACTACCAGCTGATTGATTTACTATGGGAGGGCCAAATTTTTTTTTCATATTTTGACCTATGTTCTTTGGGGAAAGTTGTTGAGTTTCATGAGCACATTCACCTCCTTCAGGTTTGATACCCCCCTTCCGTTACACGCTGTATAAACGTTTTTTAATTGGTCTCTCGGCGCCGTCGTTCGTCGCTTGGGCCCGCACAGTTTTGACAGCCCTGTTCCCTAAAAAACATCTGTGACTCAAATCGTTAACCCTTTCATCTGGCGGGCTGTTGACCTAAACTAAATATTGTTCAGTTTACTTTAAACAGGGCCGTAATATCAAAATCAGTTTAAACTATGGATATCGGAATCTACGATAGAATATCATCGATGGTTTAATCTACTTCAGGCAGGTCGCTATTGAACTCAGTAGGCCTTTAACCAATATAATTATATAAGTGATACACTAAATTTATTTTAGGCATAGTTTAATATTTTCCTCATAATATTAGTATGTAACTTTGTAATGATGTAACTTCTATGCAACTTATACTTATGTGACCTTATGATTTAAAAATTATTAAAAAAAAAATTGAAATTAAAATATTACCCTAAGATCTAATGGAAAATATTAACTGAATAAATAAACTTCGATTAATCTTTTACATATGGCAACATTCTCTAGTTTATTCGAAGTTCGTTGATCCGTTCATTAAAACATTGGCAACAAATAGATAGATCCATTTGACACTGATATTGACATTTGACGTTTGTGTGACGTTTTATTATTATTCATACAACGTGTAACGTTAAATGCGTAAAACCTCAGACACCAGATTTTTAATTAAATTGACCTATTTCAGAGAGACAATAAGTCATTAAAAAAATTGTAAAGGTTTTATTGCTGTTTTAGTTTTACTGGCCATTCTGATCGTTTCTTGCGTTTGAGACGACGCTTTATCGCGAGAGGAGTCGTCACCGGGCCGCTGCGCCGAGCTGACATTGGCTTGCTTGACCTATTAATAAATAGATACGGCAACGTTTTTAATGAAGATTTTTTGAAAAATGTGACCTTAATTAAAAAGTGGTTCAATTAATTCTGCTCGTTATTCTGATCAAACTATTTTCAGGTTTTGCGCAATTAACGTTACACCTTGTATAATTAATTTCTTCGAACTTTTGGAGCACGAAAACGATGTATGAATTCTATATCATACCATTGATTCAAGATTGCATCTTGATCTAACGACATACGGTCTACTGTAGAGGATGGAAAAAATCTATGGGTCCTGGAGGGGAACTACCTTAAATACTTTAATTAACTCATTTTACTGAAAGGAAACATTCCTTTATTTTTTAAAAGAAACAGAACTGCATTCAAAGATCTTCTAAAATTCGCTTGTCTCACCCGGGAATCGAACCAACTAAAATATAAAAAAATAAACTTACTGCTACTTTATTATACGAATCGGTAGGATTACTGTTCAGGATAAAATTTGTCTAATAAACTTTTGAATGTTTCCTTTCAGTAAAATGAGGTAACTAAAGGATTTAAGGTAGTTCCCCTCCAGGGCCCATAGATTTTTTGATTTTTTGCACCCTGTATATCGTTTAACTCGTGTATTATTTCGATATCTGAATTTGAATCACTGTTTCATTTTTCCATTTTAGAATAGAAAAGAATATAATACTCTTTACTATGTACACCATATAAATTACAGACCTAAAGATAGAAATTTCACAAAGGGTGACACAATGGGCGGCTTATCGCTAAGAGCGATCTTTTAAAGACAACATTTGGATGGATTGAAATGGGAAGGAGAGACAAATACTGTAGGTAGTCTGTGGTGTACTATTTACACGACACATTGAATACATACATAAACTAAATAAATATATATTTACATATAATAATAGACATGAAACGGGAGTAAAGAAAATATAATAATGCTGGTTAAGGAGAGAGAAAATGCTTTTATCGTAATAATAATCGACAAAACTACTAATAAAAATAACCTAATGTTTATATTTGTACTCCGTTATGGCAAAACATGTCTGTGTTATAATTTTATATAATATCTTGCATGCCATGTGTGTGTATACTTATGTTTTGGTCAAATAAATGATCTGCCGGTCGATTCTGTAAAAATCTCACCGTGAAATCATAAGTGAAGTGAGCACTTACCTAATAGTGTAATGACAGCTCACTCCGCGCTCACTTCACACAAGCTTTCACAGTGAGATGGTTACAGAATCGCACAGCTGTTCTATTCTAACACTCCAGAAGGCGCGCCTCAACTTGGAACGTTAGTGCTCGCGTTTATGTAGAGCACTTTTAATTTAAAGATTTTTGAAGGAAAGTTTCATGAATAGTTCAAGAAGGCTTTATTTTGAAACTAAATGAGGCACAAGGAATATGTAGTGTAGAGGAATACTATGAGTATGTCTGTGAGTGACCTTCAATTTTCGCTCAAATTCTAGGACCGCGTGGACTGTTAAAGAGGACTATTTGTCGCAGACAGATAAACTTATAACTTATCATAATATCACGGCTGTATTTTCCGAAGGATTATATGAGGATTATATAAGGCAGAGCTAATGTAATGTAAATGTGTAACGTAATATAAACCAAGGAGAGTATAGTATCCAAAAACAAATCGCTTCGTACGTCCTTGGATACTACACCATCCAAAGCGACGGGTCGTCATTGGTTCCATCTAGTTTTAAAATGTGGAACTCGCGCGGTGGACGTTGGACCCCGACCCTTGCTCGAGCCAGCCCGCGCCGCTGAGCCTGTAGTTCCAAATTCGTCCCTAAATAATTCCGATCCAGCCTGTCCCTTGCTGCCCTCTCCCAGCGACGCCCTAAGCCGAGGTCCGTACCCCACAGGAGGTGCCCTCAGCGTGTAGTCGCTTAGTTTTTAAGTTTTTTAAGTCCTGGTTGGGAGCCTTAATTTATTGAGGCATCCACAAGCTTGGTTAAGCAGACGACAACCTCACAGGTTGAACTGCGAGATGCCATTAAAAAAATAAGGTGGACATTGGAGCGCTAAACGGTCGCGTGAGCTGGACGGTCAAGTGGTTAGTGAATTCACATTTCGCCAATTAGTCTCTTGTCATAAACCGGGCACAAATCTAGACTACTGAGAAATTTCAGATGGCAAAACCCCATACCTAACACTTTAATTAGCACGTTGTACTTATGTCAATCCATAGCATCAGGTGGAATGACAGCTTACTTCAAGCTCAGCATGTCGATTCTGTAAAAATCACACCTTGAAAACTTGCGTGGAGTGAGCTGTCAGTGTCATCCCACTGATGCTAGGGATTGACCAAGCAAACATTTACAATCATAATCGAGATTTTAATAATATTTTTTATGCTAATTCTATTGATAATTTTATATAATTTCAAAACATTACTATTTTGTGGGGTTTTAAAATAAAATAGAAGAACAGAAACTTAGGCAGAATTTCAATTTTCTTTCTTTTTTTTTTCTTTTTTTTCCTATGTTAAAACCCCTCAAAATACGAGTAAGTACCTAGTAATGTTTTGACAAGTAAAATACTAGCTTTGAAATGATATAAAATTATCAATAGAATTAGCACAAAAATGTTATTAAAATCTCGATTATGATTTGTAAATATTTGCTTAGTCAATCCCTAGTATCAGGTGGGATGACACTGACAGCTCACTTCACGCTCACTTCACTTAAGTTTTATTTATCTATTTATTTAGTAAAACTTTATGCACACGTAAAAAAAGTACTGTACAAAGGCGGACATAATGCCATACCAGCTGATTGAATAAAGAGTATTATATACCATTCTATTAGCCGCCTGATTGCCACCCAATAAGAATACAACGTGTAACGTTAAATGCGCGTCACCGGGCCGCTGCGCCGCGCTGACATTAGCTTGCTTGACCTATTAATAAATAGACACGGCAACGTTTTTAAAGAACATTTTTTTTTTTAAATGTGACCTATATTAAAAAGTGGTTCAATTAATTCTGCTCGTTATTCTGATCAAACTATTTTCAGGTTTTGCGCATTTAACGTTAAACGTTGTATATAGGTTGACTGGTAATTAGTGATCGATACTTAAACACATGATTCTACTCATGACAACAAACAACTTTTACTATCGAACCAAATCCGAAATCGCGAAAAAAAAAATCAGCTGTTCTCTGCATTTTGACGACTGGTACGAACATAAATGTAGGGAACAGCTGATTTTTTTTTTGCGATTTCGGATTTGGTCCGATAGTAGAAGTTGTTTGTAATGATGAGTAGAATCATGTGTTTAAGTATCGATCACTAATTACCAGTCACCCTATATATTAATAGAAACTTATACAAGGTCTACTGTGATAAATAAACGTTAAACGACCATGTTGCCGACTGTACTGTACTCGAAAAAGCAGTAGAAAATGTAATTTGAATTAATTTCGCGTTGCCTACGTGATGTGGTTACAAAGTGAGAAATTAAATGCGGTTAAATTGCCCAGTGGCTTGCATGTCTATTGCTTTTGTCAACAACTTTGTAAAATCAGTTAAAGACAGTGTTAGGTTAGGTATACAATAAAGGTGAAATTACGTATCGCTATAAAATCACGATGAAACAAAAAAAAGCAAAATTTTCCAAACCCGTCATGTCTTTGAAGTTACGCCAGCGAATTTAATTTTTCACAGTATGAACAGCAGGGTAATTGCGTAACACGCTATCAATGCAATGGGTTTCATTTTGACAGTTCAACAACATTCATTGCGTTATTTACGTTGTTGAGTAGACACACTTTTCGAATATATGGCGCAATGGATTAGCAATATGCTTCAAAATGTTTCGAATTGAGAGTAACAGTGTGTTACGCAGTTACGGTGCTGGACCTTCTGAGTCCAGCCGGTCGATTCTGGAAAAATCTCACCGTGATAACTAAGGTGAAGTGAGCTTAGAGTGAGCTGTGAGTCATGCTGATGCTAGGGATTGACACTATTGACGACTCACTCCACGCTCACTTCACCTACGTTTTCACGGTGAGTTTGTTACAGAATCGCACTGCAGCTGATAGTTTTTTCGTGGTTACGATGTTGGTCCCTTGTAGAAAGTTCTTCAGTTTGATGGTCTGCACTGGACAATGTGTAACTGAATTAATACACATTACGAAAGTATTTTGTTCAGAATCGTTTTCTGAATCGATTTCTGTCATTTTGTAATTAATTGTATTTTTTTAACAAAAAAATAATTATAACTACGTAAATTACAGTCTCACTCCCGCTGCACTGTCAATCAAAACAAAATGAACGCAGTGCCTAGTACACTAGACCCTTCTACGTATGCAACTGTGTACGTAGATTTGTAATTTGACCACAATTTTGTCCCACAATCAGTACAACCAATTTAATAAATAAAAAAAAACATGTGTGTGCAGTTTATACGCGATAGAAGTGAAGCCTTCAATAATGAAATATTTATGTAAACGATACACATCATCATCGTCATCGTCATCGTCATCGTCATCGTGATCGTCATCGTCATCGTCATCGTCACAAAGAGGAGATCACAAATATTAGAAACACTGTATGAGGCCTTCTATCTCATTCTCTCGCACGTTAAATCCTATAGATATATGTGTTTATCTCTTTTTACCGTCGCTTTTTCGTTTCATTGAGTTTCAAATCACAACGATGCTAAAGAAGTTTTCACTTCAAAAATGTTTTAAATGTAATAGTACAAATTCAGTGTATGTATTGGGTGTACCGGAAAGTTCTGTCGGTTTTTGTAAATAAAACTCGTGGTTAGTTCTTAAAGCTATTATTTATATTTTAATCAATTACATATTGTCCCTGATTTTCTACTACACGTTCAGATACACACTCGAGTCCAAAAACACTACACTTTCTACAGGCTGTAGCAGCGTTATTTCCCTTCTGGAACTCATAAAGTATACAATGTCTCAAATGAACTTTATCGTTGGCACTTATTTTGACACTGCGGCTACTCAGAAGCGAATGACAAATTATTGCGCAATACGTGTATTTATAGTCCGTAACCCAGAAATTATGACGCAATATTATTCAATTGTTTTAACGTATTGGTATAGAGAAAAATTCGAAAAATTTCTATGTACTACCAAAACCGACAGAACTTTCCGGTACACCCAATATTTCGTTTATAACATAATAATCTAATTAGGCTGTTTGGTGGTGTGCGTCAATTCCGGGACATGTTTTATATGACCACACCTTTTTGATTATATTTATTATCTTGAGTAAAAAGGTCAGGCTATCATGACCTGACTCTTATCTAGCCTGTCTACAGTCTAACTAGACTTTGTTCTGATATGAATGAGTAATTGATGATAAATTTTATCAGCCCCCCCCCCCCCCCCACAACTAAATCAAGCCTTGTCGTCACCTCAGTCAGGGTGCGTTTCCACAGAAGCGGAGCTGGGCGAAGCGGAGTAGAGACGTGCAGGAATCGACTAATCACAATGGTTGAAATCCTCATCGCGTCACTCGTCTCGTCTGTGATTGGACGATTCCTACACGTCTCCGCTCCGCTCCGCCCAGCTCCGCTTCTGTGGAAACGCACCCTCAATCGGTCTGTAAAAGGCTAGCTTTTCCCAACTATGTTGTGGTCGCAGTTCACATAACTGGATGCAGTTGAATACCAGCAGGGTAATTGCGTAACACACTATCAGTAGCAATGGGTTTCATTTTGACAGTTCAACAACATTCATTGCGTTGTTTACATTGTTGAGCAGACACATTTTTCCAACATATGGAGCAATGGATTAGCGATATGATTCAAATCCGCGAGTTGACTATTTTTTTTTTTATTATTTAAATTGAAGCTTTTTTACCTCACTAATAGCTTGGTATAAACAGTTTTTTAATATTTTTAAAAATTGAAAAGATATGAGCGTTCAAAACTCTCAATTAGACAGAGAGGGAAATACTGAATTGTGACGTCATAGTTCAGTATCGCCATATAAATTACATGCAAAACTTCGTTTTGCGAGAAAGAGATAGACAAAAAGTTTCTATAAGTTATAAGTTTTTTTATTTTTCGACCGATTTCAAATTTGATTTCGAATTCTATTATTGTATTACATGTGTGGATATATTATCTACTAGAATATATAGTATTCAATATCATGCAACTACCCAATTGTGAGTAATAGTGTGTTACGCAATTCGGGTGCAGTATTTTACATGGAGCGACTGTCTATATCCTATTTGACCTTCACAACCCAATTACTGGATAACACGATATCCCTTGGTATGATTTTTGAGCTTCTGACTACACGTAACGACTGTCAAAGATCTACGAATGACAGCCGGGACCATCGGTCTAACCACTCGACCGTCAGGCTCACGCGAGCGTTTAGCTCTCCAACGTCCACTGAGTTCCACGTTTTAAAACTAGATGGAACCAATGACGACCCGTCGCTTTGGATAGTGTAGTATCCAAGGACGTACAACGCGATTACTTTTTTTATTGGATACTATAGTATCCTTGGAAGGTTGGACGTGTCTCGGAAAGCACGTTAAGCCGTTGGTCCCGGCTGTCATTCGTCGATCTTTGACAGTCGTTACGGGTAGTCAGAAGCCCGAAAGTCTGACAACCAGTCTTACCAAGGGGAATCGTATTACCCAGTAACTGGGTTGTGGAGGTCAGATAGGCAGTCGATCCATGTAAAATACTGGTATTCAGCTGCATCCGGTTAGACTGGATGCCGACCCCAACATAGTTGGGAAAAGGCTAGGCAGATGATGAGTATCCTTGGATAGTTGAGTGGCGCAGGCCACACTGTGAACGAAGCTATGTTCGCGCGGGTTTGCAGACTTCGGCTCACAACGCGAACTATGAACCGATGTATGAAAAGAAGCGGTATGTGGCATATACAGGGTTATTTGTAAGACACCAACAACCTCTTAAGAGGTCATTGTACTTATCATTATGAACAACTTTTACTATGGGACCAAACCTGAAATCATGAAAAAAAATTAGCTGTTCCCTACATTTATGTTCGTACGAGTCGTCAAAATGTAGGGAACAGCTGATTTTTTTTTTCTTGATTTCAGGTTTGGTCCCATAGTAAAATTTGTTCATAATGATGAGTACAATGACCTCTTAAGAGGTTGTTGGTGTTTTACAAATAACCCTGTATACGAGTATGAGGTACATGAGCGACTTTAAACGAACTTAGCTTCGTTCCCACTTTGGCCTGCGCTTTAACTTGCTTCCTGAGGCCTCATTTACGGAGACGCGGGGCGTCGTGCGTTGCGTTGAGCGGCGCGGCCCGCACTGAATTCAAATATATGGCGTTGTATGAGTGCGTTTACGGAGAAGCGATTTTAGACGCGTTTGTTTGAATTAGGGCGTTTTTTGCGGCCGAGCCCGCGGATGGCACCGACGCGTCCCACGCGGCGTTTATCGCGGCGGCGCACGCAGCGGCAATTCTCGATGAAGCTATGTCCGAGGCGGAATCTTCTGTCAGTCTTTCTTATTTAGAAATCGCGCAACAAAAAACTAGTCGATTTGATCGAGGCGAGCGTGCGCCGCCGCGATGCCCGCCGCGTGCTTCGCTACACGCTAGAGGATTCGCCGCGGGCGCCGCGGCGGGCACCGCCACGCTTCCCGTCTCGCTTCTCTATGAACATGGTCGTATATTGCTATAAGTTTGTGTTTACGCGTGCGATGATGCGTGCCGCTTCACGCGCCGCCCCACCGTAAACAGAAAAAACGTCCGACGCGCCGCGAGACGCCACGCCACACGCGACGCGAGACGCCCCGCGTCTCCGTAAATGAGGCCTTAGGCACGGACGGGTCTCTATACAACGTGTAACGTTAAATGCGCAAAATCCCAGACACCCCACGTTATTTTTAATTTAATTTACCTATTTCAGAGAGAAAATAAGTCATTAAAAAATTGTAAAGGTTTTATGTGCTGTTTTAATTTTACTGGCCATTCTGATCGTTTCTTGCGTCTGCGACGATGCTTTACCGAGGGAGGAGTCTTCACCGGGCCGCTGCGCCGCGCTGACATTGGGTTGCTTGGCCTATTAATAAATACACACGGCAACGTTTTTAATGAAGATTTTTTGAAAAATGTGACCTATATTAAAAAGTGGTTCAATTAATTCTGCTCGTTATTCTGATCAAACTATTTTCAGGTTTTGCGCATTCAACGTTACACGTTGTATACAGCATGCTTTTTTTTACAGTCTCCAAATTTTTACAGGGTGTTCTACTCATGAATATGAACAACTTTCACTATGGGACCAACTCTGAGATCAGGAAAAAAAAATCAGCTGTTTCATAAATTTTGGTCAAGTATTATAGGTATTGAACTTTTGTATTAAACAGCTGATTTTGTTTGCGTAATTTCAGAGTTGGTCCCATAGTGAAAGTCGTTCATATTCATGAGTAGAACACCCTGTAAAAATTTGGAGCCTGTAAAAAAAATACCAGTATAATGGAGTGTCACCCATCCACGAACTGACCGCGGCAATGGTAGCTTAACCTTCGAACGGCTCGTGCGGCTGTTATTATTTAGCCACGAGCTCCTCAAAACCATTTAAAACAACGTGCTATCGGTGTATTACGCAAAAAATCGTAGTCCGATGTTAACCCTTTACCGCATAGGAAACCATATATGGTTTGACATGTTTACAGTTTTGACTGCTGAACAACGTAAGTAACGCAATGAATGTTGTTGAACTGTCAAAATGAAACCCATTGCTACTGATATTGTGTTACGCAATTAGCCTGTTGTAAAAGAAACTGGGGCTGCATGAAGAAAACAGTAAAATCTTAAATAACTAGGGTACTTAGTAGAGAAAATACAAATAAAATATTTAATTGGAATGTAGCAGGACGAATAAATAAACTAAAAAAAAAAAAACAATATGATAAATGTTTAATTTTTTTGACCCATTGTTCCGTTTACTATTTTTTAATTTAAGTACTATTGTAACTCATAATGTAGCATACCACATTAAAAACAAATCAAAACGGTTTACCGAGCCGCTAAAAACTTGCTTCGGAACCTAAGTTGTCAGCGAAAGGTGGGAAAATTCCATCCAGCGCCATTCCGCTGGATTGTATTACACACACACGCGCGCGCGAACACATTCTTCAACCGTGTGTGTGAGTTGGCGACTTGTAGTGCAAGTAATTTCTTACGTACACACATTTTATGTTAGAAACTCTAAGCTATGCAGTTTAACGGAAAATAGTTTTTATTTTTTATAAATTAGCAAGTATTCATTATTAAAATAGAATAATTTTGTTAGTTCATTGTTACAAAATAAATTTCAAAAATCAGTAAGTAATATAATAACATTGTAATCTTTTTTTTCTAGTCTTTGTTGTACTCGTATGCTTACTCATCATCTGCCTAGCCTTTTCCCAACTATGTTGGAGTCGGCTTCCAGTCTAACCGGATGCAGCTGAATACCAGTATTTTGAATGAAGTGACTGCCTATCTGACCTACACAACCCAGTTAGTGGGTAATACGATACCCCTTGGTAAGACTGGTTGTCAGAATTTCGGACTTCTGATGATCCGTAACGACTGTCAAAGATCCACGAATGACAGCCGGGACCAACGGCTTAACATGCTTTCCGAGGCACGGAGGGGTCTCGGTATGTAAAGATGGTCACCCATCGACAGACCAACCGCGGCAAGCTTAGCTTAACCTGATCGATCGACCTGTGCGGATGTTATTATTTAGCCACGGGCCCCTTGAGCTACTGCTTACTGAACATATTTTTACATTGATTGGGATTGATTAAAAAGTACTTCTTAAGATTTGGGGCCCCCACTAGACCAGGGGCCAGGGGCGGGCCTAAGTCCGTCAGTGTACTAATGTCCAAGATAATTTAATTCCGGAAAATCCAATTTCAATGATAAAGGATTTCATTATTAAACGATACCTATTCTTGCGAATACCTATTATTTATTTTAGTCACCCATACAAATGTTTGTTTCATGTAAAACAAAGTGTTTATATTGTTACTGATACCGGAGTAGATACGATACAGAGAGCCAAGCTGAAAAATCGCAGATATGGGATATGACCACGGAGATGACGAATAATAGAGAAGTGTGGAAGAAAAAGACATGTTGCGCCGACCGCACGTAAATTGGGAGAAGATGATATTTTTTATTTTTTTTTTATTTGTTACGGACAAAAACAGTTACATGCCAAGCTTAACTAGGTATTCTTAAATTAGCACAATACTTAGAAATACATTTATACGCAATCTATTCCATATTTATGTTACTACACAACTTTGTCCACGAATTCTCAACAAAAAAAATGCCTCAGGCATTAAGTCCGCCTTTGTACAGTACTTTTTTTACTTGTGCATAAAGTTTTAATAAAATAAATAAATAATAAAAAAAAACAACAGACATAGTGTGCATTGCAAAAGACTAGCAAGAAGAAGAAAGAAATAAAATACTTAAGAATTTATAACATAATGATGATCTATTTGTGTGTGTGGCGTTGGTTAGACGTCTTCCCATTGGCAGACACAGCGACGGCTCGACTAAAAAAAGAGAAAAGTTGCATGAATTCTAAATACGCGTCATTCCGCATAAAAACGAGCGGACGAAGGACGACCTCAATTCATACATTGACTGTTAATCATTAGATTTGTTAATCATCCACGTTCATCGACAGGCATACATTTGAAGTTTGAACCCTGTCAGTTAGAATATGACAGATTAAAAACGTTTCCATTTGGTTGGTGATGGTGTTTAATTGGTTTTTGGGTGACATCTTTGAGTGTGGAAATTCGTGACTAGTGACTACATTGGATTCCCGCCTTTAAAAACAAATTTAAGTGATAATCATCACTACATAGTATAAAACAAAGTCGCTTCCCTGTCTGTCTGTCCCTATATATGCTTAGATCTTTAAAACTACGCAACGGATTTTGATGCGGTTTTTTTTTTGTAGATAGAGTGATTCAAGACGAAGGTTTATATGTATAATACATGCATAATATAGTAGAGGAACACTGATCATTTTAGATGTTTCTAATGTGATCTCGTAAATAAACACATTTTTTTGCGCTTACATTGTAAACGCTGGCTGGACCCGTCGAGATAGATCAAAATAATGTACTACAGTATTGTACACCTTAAAAAGTTCTACAACAAAGTCCGCGATGGTATATGTCTATCTCTTAGGGATAAACCACAATAACCATTTTTTATCGTATACTTTTTACGGGAAATAATGGCTCTAAAATTATCAGTGTTTCTCCATTGCACCCGTGCGAAGCCGGGGCGGGTCGCTAGTAGTAAATAAATAAATACATTTTGCCTACACTCAGATTCCCTCCTAGTAGGTGGGTGGCAGTTAAGCGCAAAAATCAAGCAAGATGCGGGGCGAAAAGAAGCCTCATGGTCGAGCAACCTTCTAGTTAACATTTCTTTTTTCACTTAGGTTAAACGTATTGCCCCACTGCTGAACAAATTCTCGCCAATATTTTTCCACTTTTCTTTGTGCTATGCCTTCTCCGTCCAGGTGGTTAGGAACGAGTCCAAATCACGCCAGCGTTTCTTAGGCCTGCCTCGGCGACGACGCCTGTCTTCAGACACGCATTGTGTGACGACTTTGGCCCATTTTCTTTGCTAATTGGGCACACTCTTGACCTCAATCATGCCTGATGGAAAGCTATGGATGAGGTCTATGATGGAACAAGCGTGCCCAGAAGATGACTAAGGCACTGGAACTGGCTGCTTGATGCCGGATTCTGGTGGAAGGGTGGTCGCAAACCAGACGGGCGTTAGCCCTACCACCGCAAGGGAAGAATTGGCCAGTCAAATGAGGTGTTGGGTGTGACTGTCCAGGATGCGCCGAGCGCTTGGTTCAGTTGAGTAACTGGCGGAACAGACTGCGCTACACGAGGAGGCTTCTTCATGCATCCCGAAATTATATTATATTAAAATTGTTAAGCATAATAATAATTAAGTTCCACTCTCTGGCGCCCTGACCGCTAGCTTGGACCCTGTCCATGATACCCGATATTATTATATGTTTTTATATTATATTATTTAAAAAAATATTTTATATGTACACACGCCAGCACATCAAGCTACTACAATCTGCCAAATTTCTCTAATCGATTTTCAACTGTATCGCTAAAGCATACGGCTCAAGGTTGATTGGGAAAATTTGTCAGTTTCGGGTAGCTTGATGTGCTGGCATCTGTACATTAATAATTATATAAAGCACATAATAATTATACTCTCACTTCACTTTTTTGTGTTCACACTTTACGCACACACGCAGAGCCAAGCCAACGCGACTAGAGTACAGTCTCTGTGTGATTATCTACTCTATCGTTATGTTTATTACTCAGTCAGTAGGTACAGATGCCAGCACGTCAAGCTACCCGAAACTGTCAGATTTTCCCAATCAACTTTGAACCTTATGCTTTAGCGCTAAAGTTGAAAATATATTACAGAAATCTGACAGATTGTAGTAGCTTGATGTGCTGGCGTCTGTACATACCTACATAATATGTATATGACTATTTTCTGCGCATTTAATCATAATCTGTAATTAGGTCACCATGTCAAATTTTATAGCCAAAATAATTCTATGAGACGTAAGAAATAACTACTAGGGGAATTCAATAGGTATTAATTAATAATCAGCCGGTGGATTCTGTAAAAATCTCACCATGAAAACTTGCGTGGAGTGAGCTGTCAGTGTCATCCCACTGATGCTAGTGATTGACCAAGCATACATTGACAATCATTATCGAGATTTTAATAATTGTTTTATGCAAGTCTATTGATCATTTTATATAATTTCAAAGCTAGTATTTTAGTTGCCAAAACATTACTAGTATGGGGTTTTAAAATAAAATAGCAAAAAAAAATGAAACAACAACAGAAACAGAAACTTAGAATCTCAATGTTTTTTTTTTTTCCTAGACACGACATTTCGTGAATCGTGTGAAGTGATCACGCCACACAAACTACGTGGGATTAAATTCTATGGTCCGTCAGCCAGGACCCACAAAATAGTAAGGTTTTGATGACAGCTAAAATACTAGCTTTGAAATTATATAAAATGATCAATAGAATTAGCAAAAAAAAAAAAAAAATTGGGTATTAAAATCTCGATTATGATTGTAAATGTATGCTTGGTCAATCCCTAGTATCAGGTGGGATGACACTGACAGCTCACTCCACGCTCACTTCACCTAAGTTTTCACGGTGAGATGGTTACAGAATCGCACTGCAGGACCCTAATAGCGTAGCACGCTAGCAATCTCAATCGGAATCGTTTTGAAGGACATTGCTAATCCATTGCTTTATATGTTCGAAAAATTTGTCCGCTCAACTACTCAAGTAACGCAATGAATGTTGTTGAACTGTCAAAATGAAAGACATTGCTACTGATAGTGTGTTACGCAACTACCCCGAAGAATCACCAGTCCTTTTGCCAAGCTTGGTGATTAGTGAATATTATGATACTTTGTAAATAATAGGGGGTTCGTGGCTAAATAATGTTAAAGGTTAAGCAACGCTTGCCGGGGTCGTTCTGGAGATGACCATCCTTTACATTGGTAGTTACTGAGACCCCCATCCGTTCCTCAGATTTGTTGTAGCAATTTTTGGGATGCCTTTGTCCAGCTGTGGGCAAGGATGATCATGATGATGACGACATAACGTAATTTAAAGCCTAAAAAATTACAAAAAAAGAAATTTACCCCCACTTTTTTGTCATCCGGAAATCAACTCCGGAACCAAAAATCCAGAAACACTTAAAACCAAAAAGTTAAAAATAAACTTGAAGCCATAACGTACAGTAGGTACATACAACCCATTTCTAAGAAGGTACCTACATAAGTAGATTATAATAAATTAATAGCTATTGAATATTCAACAATATTGTTCAATGCATACCTACGAAACGAAATAGGTACTTACTTAATGAGGAATAAAAACGCATCTACATAACAGTTTTGAAACCATGAGTAGGTAATAAATAAATGTATGTATGTATTCACATAGCGCGTTAGCACTGAAATCAACCTACAAACTCCCTAGCTAGGTACCTCTGCCCGTCATGACTGTTCAAAAATATTTTTTTTAGATTATTGATTCCGTGAGCCGTCACTGACTATACAATTTTTATTGTGTAATACAAAAACACACAGACACATTTTCATCCATACGCCAACTACACATACGGGAAGTCACCCACACTAACACAATTTTACATAGAAAAACAGCCGTTCTCCGCTCTAGCATAGCTATACGTATTATAGAAAAAAAACTTCAAAATAGTACGGCTTCACTCACTTTCACATTATATTACACCAATTTCAAACTATAATGTATGAACATCCCACGCCATAAAGATTAGTTTGGTTTGTATCAATATTATATTCCGTCTCTTTTACTCAACCGAACGCTTTCGAGTTTTCCGTTCATGATCCAACTCAAAATACGCCAAAAATGACGTCGAGCCAATGTTGTTTCGAAAACAGTGTCTCGTGTTTCTTTCTACGGTTACCGCGCGCCCGCTCGCCGTTTATTATTTGGAATTTTCCAATCCACTGATTAGTACTCGTCGTAAGTTTTACAAACAAATTCGAGTCCGTTTCGTATTTTTCGCGATTAGCGGCAATGTAGGAAAGTCGTAAGTGGCGATGACGATAAGGTTGATTTTCGTGCGCAGCTCAACGCCTACCCAGCCGAATTAAAACGACTTGCCGGGAGCCCTTGGGCCGTGGAGACGAACGCGCCGCTGAAATAGACCGTATTGTACATAGAAAATTCTGACAGCTCAGAACCGTCACAAGAAAATAATGTCGTTTTTATTACATTTTTTGATAAATTATTATTCTAGTTTCGGTTCGGCGGCGTTCCAACGGCCTTATCGATTTTCCTATTTAGCGCGCTATCGTATTTTATACATTTTCGAAAGGTCCGCGGCGCGTCTATGCGCTTTCGAAAAATATTTTACAAGTATTTTCTCGGCGGCGAACGGACGTCGAGTGCGGTGCCGTAAATTGGTAATAATTCCGTTGATTACACAGTAATATAGTGTCCGAATATGGGTTAGTGGTGAGGAACACGGACACTGCGAGCGTTGACTTCTGTGATACGATCCTATGAAAAATGTTTGTGTTAGTGCAAGTTTTTAGTGCATATTTGGTTGATAGTTGTGTCTGGTGCATTCCGATTGTGAAAGTGCACGGCTAGTGTTATTGTGTGTTGGATGCTGCAGCTGTGGCCACGGACCTAGGCGCACCTTGCTCACCTGAACGGCCACTAGTGTAAGTACAAGGAACCTTTCTAGAATGACCTCGTAGGGCTACAGACACCATTTCAAAGTTCACCAACGATAGCTATGTAGATACAGTAAGTTGACACTGTTGCACCAAGGAGTTCTTGTCTAACATAACCTTAGCACTGCCATTATACAGCTGTCAACAATACCTTGAAACAAGTGAACATGAGAACATCCTGTTCTAGTAAACCAAATATATTACTTGAAAATAGAATCAAAATTTAAAGAACCAGCCAGGCTTATAGGCAAACCAAAGAGTTTAGTTAAAAACTCTGTACACTAATCAATTTTATTTTGCTTCTGTGTGTATAGTTAATTTTAAAATTGAAATGCTAGGTAAAGGTCACAGAAAAAGTTAATTATGCCAGCCTGTTAAAAACTTTGAATGACAAGATACAGTTTTGTGTTAAAAATAAAATCAGCCTACACAGAATTTTAGAAACTATATCAACCACATTTTTATGTTAATTCTGGCATTTTAGTTTTGAAAACAATTCAAGAAGCTTGTTACAAAATTATAAGTAGGTAGTAAACCAAAATAAATGTTAATCTATCAAAAAATAAAACTTAGTAATCATTATGGCTATATTGTTGAGTACTTACCTACTTAAAATATAGAGCATGGGTAGGGAGACATTTGCCCATCTGTGGGCCATAAAAAAAACCCCATGGTATGATAACATGAATTATTTTTTATGGCATCTAAGTTATTCAAATATTTTAAATTAGTTTATCAATATCCAATTACCATCCTAGAGTATTTTTAATGTCAATAAATGTTGACATGAATCAGTCATTCACAAATTATAAATTTTAATTCAAAGAAATTCAACATTAAAACATTAATGTTTATTATATTGAAGATAATGCCACAGGTTAATAAGAAGACATTTCACTTAAAATAACAAATGATAAACATACTAAGTTCTTACCCTAAGTATTTGAAGATGAAAGTTATTAATAATGCTTACTATCTACTTTTTGAAGATTACATAAAATAATAATAATTTGACAAACAACATATTTTGCAGACTTACTAACAATTTAATTCCTTCAGACATGTACCTAACATGTATGTTTTTAAAATTCTTGCTTATGTAAATACTGCATCTTACTTACTTATAAAAATATTATGTAAATAGTTTTAAATGCAAGTACCTAACTATGTAAATAAATAACAAGTACCTAGTTACAAGTGCCTTGTATTTTATGAATTAAAAAAAAACTGGTATTCATCTGCATCCGGTTAGACTGGAAGCCGACCCCAACGTAGTTGGGAAAAGGCTAGGCAGATGATGATGACTAACGATTTTAATGACTGTTTTATTAACTGATTTTTAATCTGTCAACCTGTATCGCTGAGGGGTTTCGTGTTACTGGGTTGTGAAGGTCAGATGGTTACAATGTTATACTTTAAATATGGAATTATAACTAACATAGATTTTTAATCTGTCAACCAGTCTTTCCAAGGGGTTATCGTATTACCCAGTAACTGGGTTGTGGAGGTCAGATTGGCAGTTGCTCCATGTAACATACTGGTATTCAACCGCATCCGGTTAGACTGGAGGCCGACCCCAACATAGTTGGGAAAAGGCAGGCAGATGATGATTAGTGGTTGTAATGGCAATCATATAACCTCTTTTAATAAGTTTTTATATTTTATTTAGATATACAAGGTGTAACTTATATAACGCACAACTTCTTAAGGGGTCATTGTACTCATCATTATGAACAACTTTTATTATGGGACCAAACCGGAAATCGCGAAAAAAAAAATCAGCTGTTCCCTACATTTTGACGAGTTATGCGAACATAAATGTAGGGAACAGCTGATTTTTTTTTCGCGATTTCAGTTTTGGTCCCATAGTAAAAGTTGTTCATAATGATGAGTACAATGACCCCTTAAGAGGTTGTGCGTTATTTAAGTTACACCTTGTATATCACTACATAGTATAAAACAAAGTTGCTTCCCGCTGTCTGTCTGTCCCTATGTACCTATGCTTAGTCTTTACAATTACGGAACGGATTTTGTCATGTTAGACTGAAAACTGACCCCAACCAAAGATAGTTGGGAAAAAACTAGGCAGATGATGTCGTGCCTTTTCTTATCTCTTTAGATCCAAATCAAGACATTGTCTAGGAAAACCACTTCTCAACTATAACACATTCACTGTCCATGAACCACAAGTGGGTTATTTTGTGTTGGAACGAGACGTCCGTGCCATACATGTGGGTCACTGCACTTTTCATACATAATGGGTTCTTACATCGTGGACGTAAAAGAAACATGCTAGTATTAACACAATAGTAGTACCCAATAGGGGTACAAAGGCAAGTACCTCAGTACTTAAACGAAAATTGTATGTGAGAGCTAATTTCGACATTTTGGCTGCACAGTGAACGTATTAATGACATCTTTCAAACTGTCAAATTTTCCCAATCAACTTTGAACCTTATGCTTTAGCTATAAAGTTGAAGATCTATTAAAGAAATTTGACAGATTGTAGCAGCTTGATTTGCTGGCGTTTGTACCTTTGAACCAGCCGAATGTTAATCAAATGCACGCCCGAAATAAAGGAGTGAGGATAAATTAAGTTTTATGAAATAATTATCTAGGTGTATATTTAGAAACTTTTCACTAAAACATGGTCTAACGGTTACTTATATTAAACTAGCTTCTGCCCGCGGCTTCGCCCGCGTAAAAAGTAACATTCAACTGTTATCCCAAGGGAACGCATTACCGGGATGAAATGTGTTAATCCAGGAAATGGCTTATCTATGTAGCAATTTTCATCCAAATCAGTTCAACGGATAATGTTACACGTTGTATGTGATTGAATAATAAACATCTTTAGAAACTTTCACATTTATAATATTAGTAGGATATTTTTTTTAAATGGAAGTAAAAATTGGATTACCAAGGGTAAGTAAGCTAAGTAGTGCACTTAAATAAGCAGCACCCTAATTGCGTAACACACTATTACTCTCAATTTGAATCATTTTGAAGCATATTGCTAATCCATTGCTCCATATGTTCGAAAACGTTCTGCTCAACAACGTAAATAACGCAATGAATGTTATTGAACTGTCAAAATGAAACCCATTGCTACTGATAGTGTGTTTCACAATTACCCTGCAGGAAAGAGTAAGCAGAGGCCTTGGTTGCAAAAAGGTCCAAAATCCTTATCCTGTAGGATTTAGAATAGTATACAACTTCTTGTATAAGAACAAATGTTAGAAGGGTGAACAATTAAAGTTTTCATAAAAATGTATTTATTATTTATTTATTATTTTTAATTAAGAAAAAGGACAGAAGATAAATATTAGGTTCTGTCAAATTAAGTTACTCCATAGACAAGTTTAGACGTGATTAAAAAATTGGCCACTAAAAGCGCTGACTAATTTGACAGGACTAAAAAAAAAAATGTGACCATTCGGCCGTTTCGGGCGAGTAAATTCGTACGAATCGACTAAGAAACCACTACCGAGACCAAACCTATCTCAATTGTTGATATCAAATGTAACTGCCCTTTTCCTCATTCGAATTCTACGAAATTCGTATAAAAACACGATACAATACTTCAATCGACTCTTAATAAAGTAATACGTAGATTGGTCAGTAAACATGTTTATCATTCTGGATTTTGGACGCTATTGTTCAATTGATATCAAAATATTTTATTCAACATCGGCACTAATGAAACGTCAGAAACTACTAATAGCTAGTAGCTAATTTCTATATTTATATCTGTAATTTATATGGTGTAGAGGGGCCCGTGGCTAAATAATAACAGCCGCACAGGTCGATCGATCAGGTTAAGTTACGCTTGCCGCGGTTGGTCTGTGGATGGGTGACCATCTTTACATACCGAGACCCCTCCGTGCCTCGGAAAGCACGTTAAGCCGTTGGTCCCGGCTGTCATTCGTAGATCTTTGACAGTCGTTACGGGTAGTCAGAAGCCCGAAAGTCTGACAACCAGTCTTACCTAGGGGTATCGTATTACCCAGTAACTGGGTTGTGGAGGTCAGATAGGCAGTCGCTCCATGTAAAATACTGGTATTCAGCTGCATCCGGTTAGACTGGAAGCCGACCCCAACATAGTTGGGAAAAGGCCAGGCAGATGATGAATTTATATGGTGTACATAATAAAGAGTATTCTATTCTATTCTATTCTAGGTGCGCGGTTCCAATTGGTCGTTTCCTATGGAGAAGAGCCGCCAAGAAACTCCACGGTTACTCTTTTAAAAATAATTGTCTGCATCAGGATGACTGGACCAAGAGAGATTTTGAAGGTTTGAGCAATACCAAGTTTTAGTACCTATTTGGTACTATTTGGTACCAGACATCAAATAATTTGTACCTCGCTAAAGAGGGAAATCTATTACGAGGAAAGTGGCCAGCCATTCTGACTTCAGAATGGCTGGACCAAGTCGGTTTCACCTAGTTGTAGGCGTTATAACTAGTTCATCTATTCGTTAAAATTTAGTACCTGATTGGTACCTCAACATATGTTTTTCTTAGATTTTTTAGATAAGCCAAAAATAAGTTACACCTACAAGAAGTTTTGCATATTAATAATGTTTATTTTTGTACAAAGAAAATGACCGAAAATAAATCATAACACACATAAATATTCGTTGACTGATACATTAATATTTTTTTGCATATAAATAACAGTGTGCATACATTTTGTTTCTACTTATTGTGATTCTACTTGACAGGTCAAAAAAAACATGTTTAGTTTCGTTTTAAAGTAAAGTACTGGCTTAAAAAAACCGGGCAAGTGCGAGTTGAACTCACACACGAAGGGTTCCATACCACCGTAAAATAATAATTAACACTATACCTACAACGTGTAACGTTAAATGCGCAAAACCTCAGACACCCCAACTGATTTTTAATTCAATTGACCTATTTCAGAGAGAAAATAAGTCTGGAGGTGAGGTTCCCACGACGTACTAAATTTTAATGAAAGATAAACTAATTATAACGCCTACAAATAGGTGAAATCAAAGTGCTCCCAAATTACATGCAAAATTTCTTTTAGAGGTAACTCTTTTTTGGCTTATCGAAAAAATATGAGAAAAACATATGTTGAGGTACCAATCAGGTACTAAATTTTAACGAATAGATGAACTAGTTATAACGCCTACAACTAGGTGAAACCGGCTTGGTCCAGCCATTCTGAAGTCAGAATGGCTGGCCACTTTCCTCGTAATAGATTTCCCTTTTTAGCGAGGTACAAATTATTTCATGTCTGGTACCAAATAGTACCAAATAGGTACTAAAACTTGGTATTGCTCAAACCTCCAAAATCTCTCTTGGTCCAGTCATCCTGATGCAGACAAAT